>JACXGI010001466.1:19631-58612 GCA_016801175.1 Esox masquinongy | reverse complement strand
TGGTCAATTGTCCATGCTGCATCTGCTTGATAACATTAATATTACTGATTTCTGAAACGTTTCATATGAATATTGATTTCGATATTGGATCTAGACACTTCAAAAATGATATAATGTATTGTTCAGCTTTAACGATAGACTCTGCAAAATTAGTGTTGAAACACAATGCTCCACTTCTCCCCTTGAATAATGTAAAATAATGTTTTACATTATTCAATCCCATTCTGAAAGGATTAGGATTAGATTGTTCTGAGGTCTGCATCTGACATGCTGTGCACTATCTTCAGAATATTATTTCATTTAGGATGCACAACTTCAATTACAGTGCGCTTGTGAAGTATTCAGACCCCTTAATCTTTCTCTGCATTAGACTTAATTTATAATTGATTACATTTATTTTTCTTACCATCGATCTACAAACAATATCCTATTGACAAAGCGAAAACTCTTTGAAATTTGTATTTCATTGTGAAATGGAAAATGTTTACAACCACCAAGACTCTTTCTAGAGCTGGCCATCCAGCTGAACTAAGTTACCAGTCAAGAAGGGCCTTTGCTGAGGTGTTGGCTAAGCACCCAATGGCCACTTTAACAGAGCTTCTGAGTTTCTCTACAGAGAGGACAACCATTTCTTCAGCACTCCATCAATCAGGCCTTTATGGTGGAGTGGCACTCAGGCAGAAACAAGGCACCGCTCATCACCTGGCTAATACCATACCTCCTGTGAAGCATGGTGGTGGGAGCTTCATGCTGTGGGAATGCTTCTGGTCAGGATTGAGAGAAGGATCAACAGAGCAAAATACAGACAAACCTGATCCAGAGTACACAGGACCTCAGTCTGGGAAAAATATTCTTTCAGCTTGACAATGACTTAAAGCAAAGCTGGAGTGGCTTTGGGACAAGCCTGTGAATTTCTTTGTGTTGCTCAGCCAAAGATTGGACGTGAATCCCATGGAACATCTATGGGGAGACCTGAAGATCACCAATGGTCCCCATGTAATCTGAAAAAGCTGGAGAGGGCCTACAAGAAAGAATGAAAGAAACTGCCCTGCCCAAATCCAAATGTGCAAAGCTGGAATCATAGTTGAGAAAACCCAAAGCTCTCTGCCAAAAGCTCTTCTACAAATTACCTAATATAAGGTCTGAATACCTATGTACATGAGATTTCAGTTTTTTATCTTTAATAAATTAGTGCAAATCTCTAAAAACATATTTTCACTTTCTCATTTTGGGGTATGTGTAGATGGATGGAAATTGTGTTATTTAATCAATTTTAAATGTAGTCTATAACACCCCATAATGTGACGAAAGTGAATGGGGCTGAATGCTTTACGAAGTCACTGTATGAATGTACCCTTTGCCCCTACAGGATCACGTTTTGTCACCTGCCCTTCCAGAGTAAATGGCTGTACATTGGCTCAGAGAAAGGAAACATCCACATCGTAAATGTTGAGTCCTTCACACTCTCAGGCTATGTTATCATGTGGAACAAAGCCATCGAACTGTAAGTCTTTCTGACTATCTCTCTTTCTTCCTTTTTTTTTAATCTGCTGTCCTGCACCATTTGGCTCTTTTGGTACATGCACGCATCCCTAGAGTTGTGGGTTCGATTCTCACTGGTCCCTATTACAAAAAAAACTTTATAGTGTAATTATTGACCACAATGTAAATGTAATGCTTGGGCTTCTTTGACTAATCCAATTTGCAACCTATTCCCTAAAGGCCCTAGTTAAAAAGTAGTACACTACATCAAGAAATGTAGGACTATTTAATTTGAACAGAAACTAGAGTAGTGCACTGTTTAAAATAAGTTAGACTGTTCTGTCCACTCCCTGTTCCCCTTCAGGTCCTCCAAGACTCACCCTGGGCCTGTGGTCCATATCAGTGATAACCCAATGGACGAAGGAAAGGTAGTAACTTCATTCAGTTTTCAAGATATTGCACATTATCTACACCATGCTACCCTAATTCCCCGTTTATACCCCGCACCGTGTATAAGCCGCACCATTAATTTTATAGCTTTGTGTGTATACAAACCCAAGTATTAACCGCACCCATATATAAACCGTATTTGCCCGGAGAATTATGACTCGTACCTACATTGTACATTAATATAAAACATCTGTCATTGGGCGCTACCAACATTTATTTGTTGAAGAATAAAATATGTTTTTTAAAACCCTGTAACGTCAATTGCATCATATTTGCTACATGAATTTCTGAGTCCTCTATGTCGTCAAGCAAACATCTGTTAAAAATGTTTGCTGGTGGAAATGGTTTTAAAAATGTAAACTCTTGTATTAGCCGCACCCATGTGTTAACCGCTGTGGTTGAAAATGTTTTCAAAATCCGTGTACAGTGAGGGAAAAAAGTATTTGATCCCCTGCTGATTTTGTACATTTGCCCACTGACAAAGAAATGATCAGTCTATAATTTTGATGGTAGGTTTATTTGAACAGTGAGAGACAGAATAACAACGAAACAATCCATTGATTATTCGCGAATGGAAGAAACACAAAAGAACTGTCAATCTCCCTCGGTCTGGGGCTCCATACAAGATCTCACCTTGTGGAGTTGCAATGATCATGAGAACGGTGAGGAATCAGCCCAGAACTACACGGGAGGATCTTGTCAATGATCTCAAGGCAGCTGGGACCATAGTCACTAAGAAAACAATTGGTAACACTATGCCGTGGAGGACTGAAATCCTGCAGCGCCCGCAAGGTCCCCCTGCTCAAGAAAGCACATGTACAGGCCCGTCTGAAGTTTTCCAATGAACATCTGAATGATTCAGAGGAGAACTGGGTGAAAGTGTTGTGGTCAGATGAGACCAAAATCGAGCTCTTTGGCATCAACTCAACTCGCCGTGTTTAGAGGAGGAGGAATGCTGCCTATGACCCCAAGAACACCATCCCCACCGTCAAACATGGAGGTGGAAACATTATGCTTTGAGGGTGTTTTTCTGCTAAGGGGACAGGACAACTTCACCGCATTAAAGGGACAATGGACGGGGCCATGTACCGTCAAATCTTGGGTGAGAACCTCCTTCCCTCAGCCAGGGCATTGAAAATGGGTCGTGGATGGGTATTCCAGCATGACAATGACCCAAAACACACAGCCAAGGCAACAAATGAGTGGCTCAAGAAGAAGCACATTAAGGTCCTGGAGTGGCCTAGCCAGTCTCCAGACCTTAATCAGATAGAAAATCTGTGGAGGGAGCTGAAGGTTCGAGTTGCCAAACGTCAGCCTCGAAACCTTAATGACTTGGAGAAGATCCGCAAAGAGGAGTGAGACAAAATCCCTCCTGAGATGTGTGAAAACCTGGTGGCCAACTACAAGAAACGTCTGACCTCTGTGATTGCCAACAAGGGTTTTGCCACCAAGTACTAAGTCATGTTTTGCAGAGGGGTCAAATACTTATTTCACTCATTGAAATGCAAATCAATTTATAACATTTTTGACATGCGTTTTTCTGGATTTTTTTGTTGTTATTCTGTCTCTCACTGTTCAAATAAACCTACCATTAAAATTGTAGACTGATCATTTCTTTGTCAGTGGGCAAACGTACAAAATCAGCAGGGGATCAAATACTTTTTTTCCTCACTGTATAAGCCACAGTTTATAAAGGGGACATTATGGTACTAAAAATGCACTACTGAAAAAGGAAATTATTCTCTTTTTTCTTTTATTTTGGCAGATTTTGATTGGATTTGAATGTGGGACCGTGGTGTTGTGGGACCTGAAATCCAAAAAAGCTGACTACCGTTACAATTATGACGAGGTAAGGTATATTTCTATGTTTCCTTTAGATGATGGACTAAAGTAGATTAGTAGTAGATACACATGGGACTATTTTGTTTTTTATTTTTCATACTCTATTATTGATCTTTGTCCTGGGGCTATTTTGTTGATGCTCAATTCAAAATATTATCTTGATTTGCAAGTAATGTATCTTTTTTGTTTGTATTCAGACTGATTATGTAAAAATGCGCTTGGGAGAGGGAGGAGAATGTTTTGGAGATAATCTTTTTTTAATGTGTTTATATAACCGCATCAATCTCAAGACCCCAGTAGTTTCATTAATATGACTTTCATTCATCTGCATGTCCAGCTTTAATATTTTGCCTCACAATGAAGTGTCTTGCCATTATCTTTTCATCATAACCAGGGCTTCAGTCACAATACATACAGTGGGTATAAAAAGCACCAACTCCTTTCAAAATGTTTACCTTTTGTTGCTATACAGCCTAAAATGAAAACACAACATCTGACTTATTCTGGCTTTATTTACACACAGATTTTCTATACCAATCAATTGATCAAATTTATTTATTAAGCCCTTTTTACATCAGCAGTTGTCACTGCTCAAGTGCTCTTACAAAACACCCAGCCTGACCAACTGTACAGTACATGTTACTATCAGTTGCGTTCATGAGTTTTATTGACAAATAAAAAATGGCAGACAAAGCAAACAAGTGATATAATGGAATTTGCAATTGGTAGACAAAATGTTTTCTCCAAGGGAAAAGAATATCCTTGTCAGTGACAACTATGTTAGGGGTTTTTGGTAGCAGCTGTGTGAGCTTTCTACACTATCATAGTCACTGTTGTTATCTACTGGGACTATAGTTAATGCAAAAAAATCGCCCTTTTCACAAAACATTTTCTAAACATTTTTTTCTCCCAATCCATTCAGGCTTTACTGTAGTTTTTGTAAAAAAAATACCTGGCCTTGTGCCTCTTCTGGTATCCACCCCATGGTCTCACAAATAACCCTCTAGCCCATTTAGTTAATCAGACTGAGTGGTTGGCACGGATAGATGCACAAAGCCGACAACACAGCCCAAATACCTGTAGCTCAAATACACACTCTAAACTGGATTAGAATTCCTGATCACATTGCTGTGAAGATAGGACCCATTGGGTTGAGTTACTTACCCGATGTGCTATGAAACGACCATGAACTGCACGCCATCTTTGTCCCTCTGTGCTCTGCTCCAGGCCATCCATTCTGTAGCCTGGCACCATGAAGGTAAACAGTTCACCTGCAGCCACTCGGATGGAACTCTGACCACATGGAATGTACGGGTCCCCACCAAGCCTGTAATCACCATCACACCACACGGTACGTTCTGTTGCACAGGGACATAAAACCACGGGTCTAAAGACGCATACTTTTTTGGACCCGAGGTTTGGACGCTGCCCGCTTTTCTCTTGGACAAGATTACATCTGGTAACACATTTTTGTCAACCAGTTAAAACGGTCCACGTAGTTGGTCACTTCTTTTTTATGAAAGCGACCTTTCAGGAAGTTCAGCGGTTGGTTCTGATAATCAGAAGGAGCTGGATCAGTTCTAGCTGACTGGTTAAATACACTATATGGCCAAAAGTATGCAGACACCCAACCATCACACCTATATGAGCTTGTTGGACATCCCATTCCAAAACCATGGACATTAATATGGAGTTGGCCCCCCCTTTGCAACTATAACAGCCGCCACTCTTCTGGAGGCTCTCCACAAGATTTTGGAGGAAATTGGAGATTTTGGTCTCTGTGGGAATTCGTGCCATCCCACTAGGTGGCATTCTCCTGGCATCCACCTCACCCAGATTCGTCCATCAGACTAGCACATAGTAAAGTGTGATTCATCACTCTAGAGAACAGGTTTCCACTGCTCCAGAGTCCAGTGGCGGCGTGCTTTACACCACTTCAGCCGACGCTTGGAATTGGCATTGATGTGAGGCTTGTGTATAGCTGCTCGGCCATGGAAACCCATTTCATGGAGCTCCCGACGCACAGTTCTCATGCTGATGTGGCTTCCAGAGGCAGTTTAGAAGCACTATGCACTTCAGCATTTGGTGACCCCGCTCTGTGAGTTTGGGAGGTCTACCACTTCGTGGCTGGGCTGTTGTTGCTCTTACTCGCTTCCACTTCACAATTATAGCGCTTACTGGAAACAAAGATTTCCAACGACTTGTTAAACTGAAGGTTCAACTTGATCCCATTCACGTTTTGTACAGTTGTATTGAACAACTGTTCTTTTGTGCATAATTCCCGTGCAGGTAAGCAGCCCAAGGATGGAAAGAAGCCAGAACCATGCAAGCCTATCCTTAAAGTGGAGTACAAAACAACAAGAGCTGGGTGAGCGTTTGAGTGACCTAATAAACAGCCAATAAAAGTGTGGCCACGTGATCCATCTTTTCCAGGGACCTACTCAGTGTGCCGTCTGGGGCCTGACAACACGCTTGAGTGTGCGATTTATTTATCAAATGTGCATTTTTATCATCCAGGGACGCCTTCATGGTAATGTCTGGAGGCCTGTCCTATGACACAGGCTGCAGGAGAGCCTGTCTTACAGTGATGCACGGGAAGAGTACTGCCGTCCTGGAGATGGACTATCCCATCATTGACTTCTTAACGCTCTGTGAAACACCATATCCAAATGGTGAGTTACAGTAAAGCACTGTTACATAAACACTGTATTCAAATGGTGAGTTACAGCATAGCGCTGTTACATAAAAACTGTATTCAAATGGTGAGTTACAGTATAGCGCTGTTACATAAACACTGTATTCAAATGGTGAGTTACAGTATAGCGCTGTTACATAAACACTGTATTCAAATGGTGAGTTACACTATAGCGCTGTTACATAAACACTGTATTCAAATGGTGAGTTACAGTATAGCGCTGTTACATAAACACTGTTTTCAAATGGTGAGTTACAGTATAGCACTGTTACATAAACACTGTATTCAAATGGTGAGTTACAATATAGCACTGTTACATAAACACTGTATTCAAATGGTGAGTTACAGTATAGCACTGTTACATAAACACTGTATTCAAATGGTGAGTTACAGTATAGCACTGTTACATAAACACTGTATTCAAATGGTGAGTTCCAGTATAGCACTGTTACATAAATACTGTATTCAAATGGTGAGTTCCAGTATAGCACTGTTACATAAACACTGTATTCAAATGGTGATTTACAGTATAGGGCATTTGCTGTGTAGCAGGTACAATTGTTGAGGTAACGTTTAGGGATTGCACACAGGCAAGCCCCATAGCTCCTATCAGCTTATGATCAAATACACAGACTGGACAAGCAACATGCTGGGCAAAGCAACGCAAGTTTTTGAGGGGGAATACGGAAAAACTGCATTTACTTCAGAATAGTTTTTTGCCAGACATTTTTAGTTGCATATTCAAATGAGTGAAATTATGGCAATGTAGAGCTCTGCCGTATTCAATTTGTTTTATATTCCAATGAGGGGAGCTAGCTTTAAAACATTTGCAATTTAAGTTGGACAGTGAAACATTTGAATAGCTTAATGAGTCCATATGTTACACTGTTGTTAGGATGTCTTTCATTTCAGTGTTTTATGGTCTCCTTTCAAACAACAACCTTCTGCTTGCTCAGACTTCCAGGAGCCTTATGCAGTGGTGGTCCTGTTGGAGAAGGATTTAGTTGTAATCGACCTTGGACAAATTGGGTGAGTGTTGTCCTTGTTCTACATGTTACCACCTCTGTTTGCACTTTTACATTCAGTAGATGGAAGGGTTTGGAATATGGAATATGGATTTATTAACAGTTTCATTGGACATTTGTGTACTTTGGACAATAGAGTAATCCTCTTCTAAATCTATGTGTCATACAACCAGAGCATGTTGCCTTTTGATTGACAGGTACCCAATATTTGAGAACCCGTACCCTCTGTCGATCCACGAGTCCCCCGTGACATGTGTGGAGTATTTTGCCGACTGCCCTCCTGAACTCATACCTGCACTTTACTCTGTGGGCTCCCGGCAAAAGAGACAAGGTTACAGTAAAAAGGTAATGTTTCCCTCCTTTTGAAAATGGTTAAGTAGGCCTTATGAAATAATCATATATTGCAATATAACTTAAATATGCAGTCAGGGACATAGTATTGGAATAGGACATAAAGAATTGTAATTTATGGGAATAACCCTTATATTGTTATATAGTAAATGCCATTTTGCTTTGTTTTGTATTTCCAGGAATGGCCAATCAGTGGTGGTAACTGGGGCCAAGGCACTCTGAGCTACCCTGAGATCATCGTAACTGGGTGAGTACCTACCTGAAGGCTGGGACGGAAACAACGTCAGACCCCCTGGAATTCACCACTATACCTAATTCTTTATAGGTCTGGTTGAGTAATACTCACCTAACTTAATCTGAATCACAAATATGTATTTACCATGTTAACCGGAAAAGCTTTAGCCAATTTCCTTCTTTGCCATGAACAGACACGCTGATGGATCAATCAAGTTTTGGGATGCTTCTGCAAGTGAGTGGCCTTTGGATTCCTTTCATATTATTGTCAGATGAAATAAGAGTGCCACAATGGTTTGTAAAGCAACGGAATAAGATTTTGCCTGCGTACATGGTATTTAGACCCTGTGTTTAGGCGGCGTTTAGAAGCAATGACACCTGGCTGACAGTTCATTATAATGTCCCCTTCCTAGTAATGCTTCAAGTACTGTACAAACTGAAGACTGCCAAGGTGTTTGAGAGGTCTCTGAAGGGTGCCAAGGAGGAAAAGCAGAACACTGAGATAGTTGACGAGGACCCGTTTGCCATCCAGTCCCTGTCGTGGTGCCCAGAGAGCAGGATGCTGTGTGTGGCCGGAGTCTCCGCCCACGTCATCGTCTACAGGTTCAGCAAACTGGAAATAACCACTGAGGTGGTGCAGGTAACCATAGCAACCCCTTTCTGCATGTGATATGAGTGCAGTGTCTTGCATACGTGCGGGTAACTTAGCCAGGGATTCATCGTCCGACCTCTAAAATCATCCGATCGACCTTTTTCCATGTTTCCATGACTCGATTTTATGACCACAAGTCAGCTCTGCATAAGAGCGTCTACGGAGTAGAATAAATGGAAAAAACAATCGAACGACTACTGTTGTCTCTTTCTCCTCAGCTGTTGGAGGTGCGTATGCAGTGCGAGCTGAACGATGTGGATTCCCCAGACCCAGCAGATCATCCTCCCACCCCCTCCACCACAGCCCCCCACTCCTCTGCCAGCCCGAGCCAGGAGAGAGATCCCTTTGAGACCCAGCAGTCCACCACCGATGAAGGGTCCCGGGATAACGTGCCATGCCTCAAGTACGAACCACACAGTTTCATTTTCTTGCAGTTGTGCCATCCACAAAGGGCCCAGACGACAATGAGTTGTTGTTTCTATGTAAGATAAATCAAATGGTGAAAACGGTGAACATATGAAGCTGTAGGTCAAAGATTGGTATGCTACACACTGAGCATTTGTCACACTGTATCTCATCTGATCCTCGTGTGTTGTTTCCCTGAAGAGTCCGGAGTTCCCCTCTGAAGCAATCTCCAGGTTACCAGGTGGACCTGGTGGTTCAGCTGGTCTGGGTCAGTGGTGAACCCCCCCAGCAGATCACCAGTCTGGCCGTTAATTCCTCGTATGGCCTGTAAGTTGCTTCGTCTCTCAGTCTGCCCGTCAGTCTGTATCCGTCAGTCTGTATCCATCTCGGTAATTGTCTGTCTGATTGCCAGAGCCAACGGCTGTATTCTTGACTGTTAAGATGTACATTTGACACATCATCTGCAGTTGTATTTAGACAGAGATCTTACGCAAACTGAATACTGTAGCATGTTAAAAACCTTTTTCCCTTTGGTTTGTTTATAGATAAACTGCAGGTGACACCGGTCCAGTCAACGCCATAACGTTGTCGTTTTTCTTCACAGTGTGGCGTTCGGCAACAGCAACGGCCTGGCTGTGGTGGACTACCTACAGAAGACCCTCCTCCTGAACATGGGCCTGTCGGAGCTCTACAGTCCTCCGGAGCCCTACCAGAGACAGCCCCGGTCACCCCGCAAGACCCGGCAGCCGTCTGGAGGTGAGGGGTTCCCTGCCAATATCACGTCGTAATGTTCAGTTGGGTAGGCTGCGGTATGCGTTCTCAGACATGCGAAAGGAAGTACGTTTCTAATGAATCGTTTCCTTGCAGCAGCAAGGGATAACGACTTAAGTATGTTCCGTAGAATAATAATAACTGATAATGCTTGGCAGTTGATGAATGTGATTTGCGGTGTGGACTCAAAGGTATGGTCTAAAGTCCAGTGTCATTAAGCTAGAGGAGGACTCTTGGTAGCCAGTAGGCATCACACCTTGAATGCCCCACCCCCTGTAGTAACAGCTTTCTGTCAACGGGGGGCGTCACTGGTGGGCTGTCCACCTGTTCAGTGGCTCGGAAGATAATCATCATGTATGGGATCTGCCTGCACTCTGATTAGCATCCTGCTTTTGGCTGTAGGTGTCACGTACAGGCTTCATGCATGATGTTCCTTTGGGGTAGCATTTATTATCCTGCCCTGTCATTCTATACTCTGTCTGTCTTGTTCTGCATTCACTGTGTGTGTGTGTGTGTGTGTGTGTGTGTGTGTGTGTGTGTGTGTTTGTGTGTGTGTGTAGACAGAGTGGTTCTCAAAATATTAACCCCCTTGGACCTTTCCACATTGTATTGCATTACAACATGAAGTCAAAATGAGTCGTAACAGAAACTACGTCATGGACAAAGGAACATTCAAAACAAATCAGGGGGAAGGTTCTTCAAAAGCACCGATCGGGGGTAGGATATGAGAACATTTCCAAGCACCGATCGGGGGTAGGATATGAGAACATTTCCAAGCACCGATCGGGGGTAGGATATGAGAACATTTCCAAGCACCGATCGGGGGTAGGATATGAGAACATTTCCAAGCACCGATCGGGGGTAGGATATGAGAATATAACCAAGCACCGATCGGAGGTAGGATATGAGAACATTTCCAAGCACCAATCGGGGGTAGGATATGAGAACATTTCCAAGCGCCGATCGGGGGTAGGATATGAGAACTTTTACAAGCACCGATTGGGGGTAGGATATGAGAACTTTTACAAGCACCGATTGGGGGTAGGATATGAGAACATTTACAAGCACCAATCGGGGGTAGGATATGATAACATTTACAAGCACCAATCGGGGGTAGGATATGAGAACATTTCCAAGCACCGATCGGGGGTAGGATATGACAACATAACCAAGCACCGATCGGGGGTAGGATATGAGAACATTTACAAGCACCGATCGGGGGTAGGATATGACAACATAACCAAGCACCGATCGGGGGTAGGATATGACAACATAACCAAGGCTGTGAATATCCTCTGGAGCACAGTGAAGTCTATTATTAAGAAATAGAAAGAATATGGCACTGTGAATGTGTCTAGAACAGGCGGTCCTCAAAACCAATAGTGTCCTGTTGAGGAGAGTCAGGGAGCCCACCAAGAGGCCAGTGGTAACCGTCTTGTGTCCAGATGGGCAGCTCTGGTAGAGGTATATCCAAATGGACTCATCGCTGTAATTGCTGCCAAAAGTGCTTCTACCAAAATATTGACTAAAATGGTGAATACCTGTGCTAGTAATTGTTTTGTATTCATAATGTAATTAATTTAGAACAGTTTGTAGATTATATTTTTCCCTTTGTTGATCCATGGCAAAAAATAAATCCATTTTGACTTCATGATGTAATACAATAAAATGTGGAGAGGTCCGGGGGGGGATACTTTTGAGAATCATCTATGTATGTACGCTACCATTTGGGGTCACTTAGACATTTCCTTGTTTTTGAAAGAAAATCACATTTCTTTTCCATTAAAATAACAGGAAATTAATCAGAAATACAGTGTAGACATTGTTAATGTTGTAGATGACTATTGTAGCTGGAAACAGATGATTTTTAATGGAATAAAAAAGAGGCCCATTATCAGCAACCATCACTCCTGTATTCCAATGGCATGTTCTGTTTACTTTTCTTCTGAAAGTCATCAGTTTATTCTTGTTCTGAGAAGTGAAGGCTATTCCATGTGAGAAATTGTCAAGAAACTGAAGATCTTGTACAAAGCTGTGTACTACTCCCTTCACAGAACGGCACAAACTGGCTCTAACCAGAAAAGAGGAATGGGAGGCCCCAGTGCACATTAGAGCAAGAGGACAAATACATTAGAGTGTCTAGTTTGATAAACAAAAGCCTCACAGGTCTTCAACTGGCAGCTTCATTAAATAGTACCTGCAAAACGCCAGTCTCAACAACAACAGTGAAGAGGTGACTTTTGTGAGATGCAGACCAAATTAAAAGATGCTGGAGGAGTGCTTGATGGAATCTGTCTAGCATGGTGGAGGCAATGTAATGGTCTGGGGGTGCTTTGGTGGTGGTACAGTGGGAGATTTGTACAGGGTAAAAGGGATCTTGAAAAAGGAAGGCTATCACTCCGTTTTGCAACGTCATGCCATATCCTGTGGACGGTGCTTGATTGGAGCCAATTTCCTCCAATGACCCAAAGCACAGCTTCAAACTATGCAAGAACTATTTAGGGAAGAAGCAATCGACTGGTATTCTGTCTACAACGGAGTGGCCAGCACAGTCATCAGATCTCAACCTTATTGAGCTGTTGTGGGAGCAGCTTGACCGTATGGTATGTAAGAAATGCCCATCAAGCCAGTCCAACTTGTGGGAGGTGCTTGAGGAAACAAGGGGTTAAATCTCTTCAGATTACCTCAACAAATGTACAACTAGAATGCCAAAGGTCTGCAAGGCTGTAATTGCTGCAAGTGGAAGATTCTTTGAGCAGAGTTTGAAGGACAGTTATTTTTTCAATTAAAAATCATTATTTCTAACCTTATCAATGACTATATTTCCTATTAATTTAGCTATTTTTCCTATTCAAACTCATTTCACATTGTTTTCATGGATTCTAAGTGACCCCAAAATGTTTGAACAGTAGTGTATATGTTCACAATTTATTTCTCTTGTGCTCTTAACAGTCAGGCTGTTCTTTGTGTTGATTAATTTCATATTTGAATAAGTGAGCCTTCAGAGGTTCAGCACTGGATTCAGTACTCCTGTATTACAAACACATTGCTTACCATCTAATATAACCTTCGACTCCTTCACAGTAGTCTCACCATCTTGTATTCATTAAAACAATATTCCAGTTGCTAGCCCCTGAGTTCCTTGGCTTTTTGCCTTTTTTATGATTTCTCATTATTTTGTCCTCTCATTGTTTTGTCTCACCTTTCTTTGCTCTCTCCCTCTGTGGCTTTGTAAAGACAAAGACATTCGGTCTGTGACGTCTTACATGTCCCACCTTTCTATCTTTTGTAAGTCTGTGAAACAGACTTATTGTTCTTCCAACTCCCGTAAGTCATCTAGTTTATTACCATCAATATTATTCTTTTCTTTCTTTCCTTCACTCTCTTTCTCTCATTTAAGATTCTTCTTACCCTGTTTCAGTCAGCATTTGTTTTTATGCACTATGACGATATATTTTTGTTGTCACTTTTTGTTAAGTAAATGGGTAGGAGAAATGGGGAAAACATTGCAGTCATTGAAAATTGCCTTAGTGTGGTAATATTTATCAGCTCACCATAGTTATTGTTACGTCTAAGAGTTCTATGAATCTCTTGGACTCACTTCAATTCTAGTTAATGGTGAGCAACAGTCTTCAGATGTAGAAAACATTTCGTTCTGAGACACGTCTGTTCTTCACAGCTCTCAGTGACAACAATGATGGGAACAATGCCGCAGAGGAGAAAAGCAACAAATCACCAACGTCAGGTAACAATTCATTATCTGTTTTACTGTACAATACTAAATGCAGTCAACCTTTTTATTTTTTTAAAACAGTTACAGAGGAGATATTTATTTAGCTGCTTTTGGGTATTAAGTCTCTAACGGAGTGTTGAAACAAGTTTTTGTTGTTACAATATAGGCTCCACATCACCCTTCAATTCAGACGATGAACACAAACAGCAAAGGTTCATAGAGAAGGGTACTGTATTACATTGATACATCTAATAAAATACACTTAGCGTCATTCCTTCCAAAAGTTCTGGCCATGGGAAATGCAATGACGTTTTACACTTGCTTTTGTCTTTTTAAAACACGTTTGCAGTGATGTCCAAAAGCAGGCGGTTTTCCAAGACGGTTGCCAATGACTTTGGTAGTGTATAATCTATGTGCTATGAACTCTACTGCTTTCTATCTGACCGACCTTACTGGGCTTCTAACCAGGGCTGTGACCTAATCCAACATGACTGCCGGTGCTGCTGATGATGATGGGGGAATATACATGCCCTTGACTGTGGGTTCTTGTCAATCACCAGACGGCTGATGTTCTATCCTTGTGTTCCTCTGCACTTTGTTAAGCTCATGACAGTTAGAGAGGTCTGCACTTGTTCCTCATAGGACCAGGTTTACTATGCTTTTTGCACCAGAGCAAAAACCCTGTCATACCTGTCATCTTGAAATGAAAACTAGTATAAAATGTAAAAGAAAGATTGGTTTTTCCTTATAAAGCTGTAAAATCTGAAAGAGCACATTTACGCTGGTTCAAATGTATAGTAATTCTGACTGTTTGTCTCTTACTACTGACAATGTTGTGATATTGGGAGAATTAGAATATTTAGTGGAATAACACAACATTATTATTGATCATTATGATGAATTAAAATGCGCTATTACATGGGCCCTGGTACTTGACTATTCCATTTAATGATTTCTCCTCTCTTTTTTCCAGTTTCCTATTGTAAAAGGGACCAAAATCCAATATTTATTTTGAGTCTACCTCTTTGTTTCACATTGCAGGATGTGTGTGTTTTGCAATAATGCTAAGCTCCCATTGACTAAGTGAGAGAGCTTGACATACTTTATTCCTTACAGCCTGGAGTATTAATGCTAATTATCCACTTTCCTCTGAGTACTAATGCTAATTATCCACTCTCCTCTGGGTATTTAATGCTAATTATCCACTCTCCTCTGAATATCAGTGCTAATTCTCCACTCTCCTGAGCATCAATGCTAATTTTCCACTCTCCTTTGAGTATCAATGCTAATTCTCCACTGTTCTTTAAGTATCAATACTAATACTCCACTCTCCTCTGAGTATCAATGCTAATTCTCCATTGTTCTTTGAGTATCAATGCTAATACTCCACTCTCCTCTGAGTATCAATGCTAATTCTCCACTGTTCTTTGAGTATCAATGCTAATACTCCACTCTCCTCTGAGTATCAATGCTAATTCTCCTCTCAAGCTTTTTGCCAAAAAATGATGGAATACACAATTTGCTGCAAGCAATCAAAACCAATAGCATTTTTTGTGGCCAGTTTTTACACTTTAACAATCAATTTGCTTGTGTTATGTCAAAAGAGGTTATGTTTTATTTTATTATTATTATTTTTTTCTTGCAGCCAGGATGTCAAGAAAAATTAGCTCATCTACAGAGCAAAAGACAGACCAGGGTAAGCCCCTTATAACTTTGAGTTGTATTTACAGTCTTCAGAGACCTTTTATCATCCAGGCGGTGTTCTATTCTAAAATACAGCAAACTACCCATTTTCTGTGAGTTGAGTCAGAGTTTATCCCTGGCCTAGGGGAACCAGTCTGATACATGGCTGCATTTACATTAACATTTGCGTTTAGCGCTCCTATACAGTAGCAAGAGCAAGGGTCGACTGGGAATCGAACCCCCAGTAAGTCATACTCCGCTAAATGAGACAAACGGGCATTGTTCAAAAGAATGGTTGGATCAGACTGGTTCCACCAGGATGAGCGTAGCCTAACCTGTGAGAAAAACGTGGCATTGTGAAAGTGAAAAATGAAAAAGCCGTAATCCGGTAACCCGAGACTCATGTATTTTCTGCTTGCCCTCGTCTTCTCTGTGAGCAGAGGAGAGGGTGCAACGCAAGCGCCATCTCCTGAAAAAAAAGTGCTTGAGTTCTGTGAAAGAAGACAATGAGACCAGAAGGACACAGTTTCGTCTGTTTACTCACCCAGTCCCTGACCTCAGTGAGTGGATGAGTCACGTGGTCTGCATCTGAATGGCGCTGTGGGTCCCGTGTAGGTCACTGCTTTATACCAGGTCCCGCTTTGGGCTCCGGTCAAAAGTAGTTTGTTGTTTTGCAATGGGGTGCTGTTACAGTGATTTGGGCTGCGGTGGGAAAGCTGGTGCTGATACTAACCCCCACCAATACTGATTAGGTGTCCAGTCACTAATTTTTTACTTTGATCTCTCACTGACTGACTGACTGAATTGTCTGTACTTAATTGTACAGTAAGATGGTCTGCACAGTACTAAAAATCTTGCTTTTCTCCAAGGAGTCTTACTCCTCTGCAACAAATGCGTTTGACGTGCTATTTAAACAGACATTCCTACCCCAGGTTAGACACTAACTGCTCATGGTATGGCCTGTTTTGGAATGTTTCACATTAAGAACACACCTTCTTTGGCCAAATGGCCAGGGTGCTACTGGAAGGGATGTGGGTACTGCACTCAGAAAACAGAGCGCATATTTTTACTTTTGGAAACATAATGACCACAAGACCACCGGTAATCTTTCAGTGATGAAACACCACACAGGTCCAGTGCAGTCAACTTTATTTGGTTCTACTTTAGTCCTTAAGATGGGTGGTTCATGTGCTACTCCTTGTGTGCATTGCGAAGAAATGTGAAGGTTTTCCTTATATTATCAAGCTTGGATGCATGTCTGTATAACCAACTTGCTCTTAAGACACTGCAAGACTCAATTTCAGTGCCTCTACGTGAAGTACGGAGTCCTAACCTTCCATTTGGTGTGTCCACGGGCTATTAACTGCAACTATTTTCAGTTTTTCCTATTCCAACTATATCATGTATTTCCCCTCAATTCTCCCTTTGTTTGTGGTACGCCGTCCTCGCAGATGCCAAGGACAGTTCGTTCAGCCGATCGAGGAGCTCCAGTGTGACCAGTATAGAGAGGGAATCTCGTGAGGCCATCTCCTCCATCCACTTCATGGAGAGTTTCCCCAGGAAGACGGACAGCAGTGGCAGCCCCAGCCCCAGCCTCTGGGTGGGTACTACCCAAGGCGCCCTGCTGATGCTGGCCCTCAGCCTGCCACCCACAGGGGACCAGAGGCTGCAGGACCCTGTCGTAGTCTCGCCTTGTGGTAAGTGGGAGTGCTCAAGTCTCAAACTTCATCCCATCCCCTATAATGGCCAAACTGTCTTTTAGGTAGTCCACTACTTCTACGTGGAGTAGTCACGGTATGCTGAGTTACAATGATTGAGGAGATATTTTGTGGTTCTAAAGCATAGCTCGTCACACTGGAGCCATCTCTGTGATAGAGGTAAAAGCAATAATTCTGTGGTGGCCACATCTGAATGGAACTGGAAGGAGTAGTTTGCGGCTTACACATGGTCCCACAAGTGTTCCAAATATGGGTCCGTTTCATTTCATTAGAAGCAGTAATTCCAAACTTGTGGTTCGAGACCACTTGTGGTCTGCAAGTTAATTTCAGGTTGTCAGCAAATTACATATTAACAAAATAATGTAGGAATGGATTTTTGGGGGGATTAGGAGTTTGTTTGTGCCAGAGAAAGAGGGATTGAGAGTGAGAAACTTCCTCAGGGGTCTCTCTATTCTCTTAGTACTCAGACCAGACTCTAGTGCAGCTTAGCTCATTTGGTGTTATAAATGTACTTGTAATGCATTAAAAAGCAAAAAGTGGATCTTGTCTCTCTGTCCTATAGGTACTCTGGTCAGACTAAAAGGAGGTATCTTGACCATGGCCTTCCTGGACTCCCTTGGGGTGATTGTCCCTCCTCTTTACGAGCCATGGTCGGAGCCCAACGCCCCGGACGAGGAGAAGGAGAAGGCGAGGAGGCGCCGGCCGGCCTCTCCACCCCCCACCCAGGAGGGTCAGGACAGTCAGTATGCTGTGGTGTGTTCAGAGAAACAGGCCGAGGTGTTGGGTCTGCCCTCCCAGTCCCACTGCTTCAAACACAACATCACAGAGAGCTCCTTCGTGCTGAGAGCTGATGTGGTGCAGATGGCTGCTGGACTCTGCCTTGCCTGCTTTTGTGCCAACGGACACATCATGACTCTGAGGTACCCATGAAGGACCGGTCACGATACTGTATGTACCCATAAAGGACCGGTCAGGATACTGTATGTACCCGTAAAGGACCGGTCAGGATACTGTATGTACCCATAAAGGACCGGTCAGGATACTGTATGTACCCATAAAGGACCGGTCAGGATACTGTATGTACCCATAAAGGACCGGTCAGGATACTGTATGTACCCATAAAGGACCGGTCAGGATACTGTATGTACCCATAAAGGACCGGTCAGGATACTGTATGTACCCATAAAGGACCAGTCAGGATGCTGTATGTACCCATAAAGGACCAGTCAGGATGCTGTATGTACCCATAAAGGACCAGTCAGGATACTGTATGATCTTTGATGTACTTTCCGTGTCACCCAGACCTTTCTGGGGGTTGATTGAGGCAGTGGTTGTATACCACACAGCTACTACACTTGCTAAATCTTTCTCTGTCTCTCTCCTTCTATCCCAGTCTGCCTAGTCTAAGACCACTCCTGGATGTAAACTACCTTCCTCTGACAGATATGAGGATAGCCCGGACCTTCTGCTTCTCCAACCTGGGCCAAGCTCTATACCTCGTCTCCCCCACAGAGATACAGAGGATCACATACAGCCAGGAGACCTGCGACAATCTACAAGTACGAGTATGCGTGTTTGTGTACGGGTGACGTCAAGACATCACGTTTTTTGTTTATGGATATGGAGACGCCAGTTCTTTTTTAACATGTTCCATGCTGCTCCAACCCCTCTAGGAGATGATGGGTGAGTTGTTCACACCGGTGGAGACACCTGAGGCACCTAACAGAGGGTTCTTCAAGGGCTTGTTTGGGGGAGGAGCTCAGTCGTTGGATAGAGAAGACCTCTGTAAGTGACATCCCACACAAATCCTCACATTTAGTTAAGACTGGGCTTCTCATTTGTAGAGGATCGAAAGGTTTTTGGTTCCTCCTCTCCCAGGTGAGGGCAGTCCCTACTGTACCCAATCAGTGACCTTAATTCACCAATCACGCCAAAGGGAGGATCAGAAAATGTTAGATTATGTCCATAGCTCTGGTTTCCTGAAGGTGAAATACATTGGGGTACGAATTCTCACTGCTTGAAAAAAACAGAAAAGGAACCAGGCAAGCCTAGTTCTGCCGGCCCGCGATAAGAAGTGATGAATGATGTTGCCCTCACTGGATTCGAACCTGGGTCTCCCACATGAGAGGCTATGTCTTTAACCACTATGCCATGGAGCTATACGTTTACTGGGTGTCGGTATAGCGTCTCGACATTAGATCATTTTGTCACGTATTAACATCACACCAAGTTTGAATTTTTCACTAGACACCATTAAGCATTGTGTTAAACTGACTGACTAACGTTTCTTATTAAGTTTACCTCCACCACAAATAGTATCTATGAACTGTATGGCCTTTGCCACTGGCCGTTTCAACAGCTTATTAGCCAGGCTTACTAGTATCTACTAACTTACTACTTGGAATAGTCATAAGAATTGAGCAGTTGCTAGCGAGACTGAAGATGAACTTTACTCTGCCAAAGCTATTTCATTTCATGGCACAACAATGTTGGTTTTTCTTTCATTTGTGAATGACATTGATACAATAACTATTAATATAGGTGAGGATAACTTACTTTTTCGTCAAGTGAAAAGACAACAGAATCGTGGAAACACGTTCTCTTTTACTGCCCAAAGGGGTTTTGATCTAGCATATATTAACCCCAAAAATCATGCACGGATGCGTACTTCGAAAATCCACCAGAAGCAGTCGCAACAAAACCGTAAACAGTTTTATTTTAGGCTTACTTTAATGTAGCTACTGAAGGTTGTAGCAAGCAAAGTTTTTGTCTATCCTGAACAAATCCTAATGTATAATCTGTTTTGATGGTGACGAGCCTCGAATGCGGGACCTCTTGTTCGGTAGTCCCCCTCTCTAACCACTACGCTATTTAACAAGGGGAAGCCAGTCATTCACTCAGTAGGAGACATTCGATCTTCTTGGCCGGCTCCGCTTACGCGATCTGGCAAACATTGAGTTAACCTTTGAAACAAGTGAGTAAATGCTTCGCTCAGGCTGGGCAAGCGAGTGCCAAGTGAGCTACTCAACCTGCAGAAACCTTGACATCAGTAGATTTGACACGTCTTCTAGAGTATTTAAACGACACATCCGATTTATTTGGCCATAGACAATGTCTTAACCATATGTTTGGCATGATGTTTATTAATGGCATACTCTTAATGGAAATAAACAATGGGATTGCTATAATAAAGTCACATAATTTTCGGCTTTGTCTTTGTTTTTCTCCCTCTGTACAGTTGGTGAGATTGCAGCGGGTAAGGCCTCTCGTAGCCTGGCGCAGCACATCCCCGGGCCCCAGAGCATGGAGGGCATGAAGGGGGCAGCCTCTGGGGTCGTTGGGGACCTGGCCCGTGCCCGGATAGCCCTGGACGAGAGGGGGCAGAAGCTGGGAGAGCTGGAGGACAGAACGGCAGCCATGTTGGCCAGCGCTGACTCGTTCTCTAAACACGCTCACGATGTAAGGCGAATCCGCCGGGGACGGACGTGAGGGGCAAACCGGGGTTCAGCTAGTATTCATCTTTTTCCCTCTCAAATACGGGTTTGAGCGTTTGTGGGAGTCTGTATGGAGTTTACCTTGTAGAGTGCAGGGTTGGTGTTTTCGGGCTCAATCTGGGAAAGTATTTGATAGACAAGCAATACTACCTGAACCATGATTTGATAAGGGATTTGTCAATATGAGTCCCATGCTGAATCTCATCCTATTCTTCTCCTGTTCTGTCAGATGATGCTGAAATACAAAGATAAGAAGTGGTATCAGCTCTGATGGCGGCTAGTGGAGACGTGGCCCTTGGTTGTCTTGCACCACATCATCATCCACAGGAGATGCACCTCCTCATCCATTTTCTCCTCTTCATCTCTTTGCGGGAGGAAGAGGTGTTATCTACTAGACTGATGCTTTCTTCCTTGCTCCACAATACACAACACTCTGCATTACCTCAGTCACCTGCTCACCACTGAGGAGACCAAAAGACAGACAGACAGAAGAGTTATTCTGAATGTTTCTGTCTGAAAGAGATTTGTTCATTGTCTTATCCCACCAGAAAATAACTAAGAGAACTGGATATGTGGGCCCCTGTATTTCAGCAGTCATGCTCTCATCTGTTCAGCTGTTTCGATGTTCAAAGCGGTAAGACAACTCAACACAGAATGAGTACTGTTAAAGGTTAGCTGGGTTTACTTTTGCAGTGGTCAGGCAGGGTCATATCTGCTCTTCACACTGTCAACCAATCACAATGGACCTTTTAACGGGGCGGTCTCCTGTTTGTAGGGAACTCCATAGAAACCTGTCAGTGGAGACAGTTTCCTAAATCCCAACATCTATTGCAATGGTAATGATCAGATAGAATTAACCCATCTCTTTCTTTTTTTCTTGTTTTCTTTGTTTGATTTATCTTACTGTCTTTCATGTGAGTCTTTGTTTTGTCAACTTGATGTGAGCCTGTTTTAGTTTCCCAGGGAGGTCCATCCAAGCACTTACTTAATTAACCCTTAACCCTGAGTTTTGTGATGAGTTTGTGTCAAGATCATGTCGTGACTAAGTGACTGTTTTCCCTCCTTTTTCATTTTTTTTGCCTGGCTAAACTTTTTTATCGTTTATACAATCCGTTTGTTTATTAGAGTTATTTCAAAGCAAGGTGATAGAGAACACAGTTCCTGTGTATGTTTACTGAATTTCTTTGTTTTCTTTCTTTTGTTTTCTTTTGAGGAATTTGTTTATTATGGAGATTAATTTATCAGTTATGTGTTTTCAGTGCAGACATTACAGGCTGTTAATGGCCACCACACTGAACCCACTTCACAAGCATGTTCAGAAAATGTTTAGCCAAAAAGTCTATATACATGGTAATGATCAAAACTTTAAGGGTTAGTATCTGGAAATCACTGTGCAGATTGTATATAGTTCTGCCTTATGTGGTTATACAGTTATGTCCACAGGAGGACGTCAGTGCCACTTTACAATTTTGTTCTCAGCTCTGATTGGCTGAGACATTGAGTTGAGGGTAAGGTTGCAAAACTCTGATAATATAACAACATTCCTAGGCTTTCCTGAAATCCCGGTTGAAAGAATCCTGAAATCATGTTGGATTAAGCAGGGGGATACACAATAAACCTACCTGGTTTGGAAAACCGGGGATTTTTGGGGAAATTACCTGAATTTTGCAACACACAAGTTGAGGTTAATGCATAACAGATTGGAGTTCCCCCTAGAAGTTCCTTGGGGACCTAGGGGAACAGTTAATATTTTCCTTAACATACCAAACAATGAACTTGGATTACTGTATACCTGTTGAGTTAGTGTCTGGGTCTTATAATCGTTTGTTTTCAAACCACTTTCTCATGGCTTATTCATTTTAAATATTTTCAAAAAAAAGCAAAAAGTTCTCTTCCAGATGAGCGATGTAGTTGTCTATTTGTAGCCTCAGTAGAACAAGTGGCAGAAAGCAACTTAATGTGCAGTAAAACATGAATGTCATTATTTTCCAAACCAGCCTGTAAAACATGAATGTGTCATTCTTACTATTTCAGACATCTCTCTTCTGCCTTCACTCATTATGATGCATACAGTTGCTATGGAAAGTTTACACAACCTTTGCACTTTGTCTTCACATTTTGCTGCATTGTTTTGTTGGGGGTCATTGATGGATAGCACTATTCAAACTGTCTCTCTTTTTTTAAAGAAAGCAAATTGAAGTCAGGAATGAGATTAGATTGTCCAAAAACACTTAACAACTCTTGGGAATCCACTCTGGTACAGTATCTTTGACTTTAAAATGTATGCAGGTATTCCACAGAAAAATAAAATGTGATCTTAGGTTTAGGCTGTCATAATATCTTTTTACATGGACTTTGGTACTTTAATAATATTTACTTTAATCCTAACAAACTCTTTAGTCTCTGTCAGGACAAGCATACCCATAACATGTTCTGTAACCACAATACAAAATGGAAAGCAAATCAAGTATATTGAATTCATTCACATAACACATTTCATTAAGTAAATGAAAGAAATCCTGCGCTCCAAATAATCCATTCTGTTTGAAACAAGGCCATTAATAAATCCAATACAACACAGTAAAAACCTCTGTAACTGTAAGTATTGTATTGTCAGCGTCATGTTAATGGTATGCTTATCATCGACAATGACTGGGTACTTTGTCTGGATCAGAAGAAATATGAAGCGAGCAGAGCCTAGGTAAAGAGTTAAAGCATCATCCCATTTGATTTTTCTGGTCACCTACCCTTGAGGATCGAGTTTTATTTATTAATGAGACAATTACATGCCAAAAACACACCACTATAGGTTTCTGAAATGTTAAGTTTGAGTGGTCCAGTCTTAGGCTTAATGCTGTCCATTAATTATTCCTAACCAAAATGATTGCATATTGCAAACATATGTTGCTCTAAGAGTTATGAATATGTTAAAGTATTATCCTGAAGGTTTTGTAGCTGTAATGACTGCCAAAGGTGCTTTCAACTGGTATTCATGTAGGGTCTCAATATAACTTAAGTTGACTAGGAAAGACAAATGTCTAAAGAGAATATAATATAGTAGTACTGTATTTAATGTGACATTACATTTGTGTCATGTTTTAACAATATCCAGTTAAAGACCGCGAGTGAACCTTATTTATTACAGTTAAGCTACAACAGTATATTAAAACCTTTATACCAGCAATTGTAAATTGTAAAAACATTAAGAGTATAATAAATGTACCCAAGTTTTATCTTGTCAAGCCAGGCAGATGTCAAAATGTTTAGAATCACTTCAACCTGGCCAAATGGAGTGAAAACAGTAGTCATAAAATGCAAAATGTAAGTCGACAAAACACAGCTATCATGCGTCTCTCTGATCTGCTCGTCAAACATTACATCTGAATATCCCTGTAACATAAATCCACTAATACAGTTCTAATGAAATACTCTAAACAAGCCTTTTATGAGAAATTGAACATGTCCAAACATGGCTATAAATCCCATTGAAATACATTAGGTCAGTATAAGCAACATCAGCCTTCACACCCCATACAGTGTGA
The DNA here is from genome assembly GCA_016801175.1 of Esox masquinongy. NCBI lineage: Eukaryota > Metazoa > Chordata > Actinopteri > Esociformes > Esocidae > Esox > Esox masquinongy. Next base: position 34,535 of record JACXGI010001466.1, on the reverse strand, counting down.
CAGTCCCAATGATCTGTAGGACTCTCTTTTGCTGGGTGTGTAAAAAGTTGTGATTATTGACCCGGACAGCATTTTGAACTGTGACAATATCATCAAATGAGTTTGACGCCTGCCATTCGTCAACACATAATTTAACATATATCTTCATTTCACTCTCTTTGGATTTCTCTATAATAACTGCAGCAGAAGAAATGCACAATCAACATACCTTGTTTTGAATATGTTACATTTCAAATTGTGGAGACAGTTGTGTATATTTTCAGGAGAAAATCTAATGTAATTCCTTTACAGATAAAAATTTTAGGTAGCAAAATATGAAGACTCTGAAAAGGGTGTGTAGACTGTCACTCTAATGCTTACCTCCACCAACTGTATGTGTATATCGCAGTGTGTTTTTAAACGTATATATTCATATATTCAGGAATGTATAGGCACATACTGTATATGTATACTTACAGCAAGTATATTTAAAAAAAAAAAGTATTTGTTTGTTAATTTTGTTCTTCAGTGTGACTTCGACTAATACTTTTTAAAAGAGGTTCATTTTCTTTCTTAAAATTATTTTTCCAATAACTAGGTTATGTTTTCACTCCTTTCTGCCGAAAGCTTTACACAGATAAATAGATCGACAAGACAACTGCAGACAAATCTGATTGTGCTGGTTTGGGGGCAAAATGTATGGTCTCATAGGACTTCCTATAAAAATATAGTGCACTGAATAAGGATGCAGCCACAGACAGGTCAGCAGCCATTTTCTTTTACAACACCAAAGAGTTGCTTCATTATACAGTACACTGTTTTCTTGATTGTCCAAGCTCCTGCAGTCTGGCTGAATGTGATAACTACATACCTATAAACTATACTGTTTGGAAAATGGTTAAATGGCTTCTCAGTGCTCGTCCCACCCAAACCTTGTAATTTACCATTCAACACTGTTTTTTTGGGCAAAAGACTTAGGAAAAGAGGATTTGTCGTCTCGTACTACTGAGCTACATACACTGGAAAGAGCTGTTGTGTGGTTTTGCACTATTTTCCGTATCGAACCACTCAGTTTAATTTTTTTTTTTTAAAACATTAAACCTTCTTGTTTATTTTTCTCAGAAGGACCAAAACATGATGGAAAAATTTACTGTGTCATTTGCCAGTAATACTGACTGGCTTCACTTTAAGATTTGTTTTCATTACCAGTTAATTATATTCTTATATATTTATATATTTGAAAAAATATATATACTTTTAATTTCAATATATTAGAAATGAATACTTTTAATATATAATTTAAGAAAAATACAAATTGTGCATTTAAGATAACAAATTTGTCTCCAAAACAATGGTTGTACATATTGCCCAATATTCAAACATGAAAATAAACATTTCTGGTGATATATTAAATGTGTGCATCTCAAAATCCACTATATCCAGTTTTGGGAGGTTTTCTTTCAATGGTAGTGATTCCTGTCTGAATGGGCTACCAGTATATTTAGAGGCACTAAAAGCCCTTTTGTCAGGTCACAACATATTTGATGTCCTAAATGTACTCTAGCGCATAGGAAGATGCATGATCTTTAATGTTTACAGACTTGAAAGAACCATTTATTCAATACAGTCTATCAGAACCTATCTTGATTAATCACAAATTCATAAAATTCCTCATTGTCTGACATTTTCATCAGTTCAGCTGAGTGTGGACTTTTTTTTTCTCCCTTTGGAATATGATAGACTTTATTCAATGAGATCCATATTTCTTTTCCTGTGTTCTCCATAAACTATTTGCTTAACAGATATATTGCAACTGAAACTACCCTGTACACAATATATGAAGCCAGGAGAGACCAATGGGTTTCGCAACTTACCTGTCACTATATCAATCTTCGGGGTTAAAATTTCTCCGGAGTTACAGTATTTTCTCATAATGGCAATTCATTGTACAGTTTTATGAAGATACAATTTCACATGGATAGCTGAATCTGAATTCATTTGCTGCCACAAGAATTAGGAATTATTAAGTATAGATATTATTGTGCAATTAAAAAATAAATGTAAAATCATAAGAACCCACATGTTGTCTTTGTGTTTCCTGATTTAAAAATATGTAATTGACACTACATGAAGCCAGTCATTATTTAGGGGGAAATAATACAGTCAATCAATTAAACAGTAATGACTCAGACCCTGACTGGAGTGAAATGCTGAACCCATTTGCTCAATACAAGTTCTATTTTTAAAGGGAGAATAAAGCATCTACATGTATCAGAAATTCAACACCATGAATCTGTCTTGGTCCAAATCCTGTCTAGGTTACTACATGGGCGCCAGTCAAGCGTTTACACACACATACGTCACACATTATTTCAACTCAAAATATACAACCCTAACCCTTACGATTTACTAAAGCCCACAAGTATTGTATTGTTTTTTTGTGATTGAGCACTTGTTTACAATGGCATGTTGTTGAAGATAAGCCTCTGTTAGACGTTAACTTTTAATCACGCCACAACGGTCTGTCTCGGACAGGGGGCGCTAGTAGGCCAAAAAGTCAGGCGCAAAGCGAATGCGCTTGGATTGAATGGACTAGAGCCGGACTAGAAACAGCAAAGTTCTATCCGTGGAGGATGCATTTTTTCATGTGCTACCATATGTCATGAGAAATTACTTTTATCACATCTCGTGCCGCACTCTACGGAAGTTGCAACGATATATTTAGTTCACGAATGCGGTTTTGGAGACCGCTGAAACGAAACGAACAAAAGATTCCGGATTAAAAGCAAAGTTACATTCAGCCTTTTTAAATCCGTAAACGTATTTTATTTGCTTGGATATCAAGACTCGTTCTCTCACCTGCTTGGAATCATTGATGATCACAAGCACCTGCTTGGTAGGATTTTTTGACCCAGATGTCCCTCATCATAATGTAGAAATCTGGTACTCCTATGTAAAATGTTTAAAACATCTATTCTTGAATATTAAGTTATTGAACATGATACGTTTTTGTGAAACTTGTCTTTGTTCATTGCATTTTTAATCGGAAGAATCACATTTAAATTAGCCTGGAACTGATTATGAGGATGATAGAGCGGCTGGAACAGACTTCAATACTGAAAGAATACTATGACCCACATGAGGTTTACATTTTGGCGAATGTTTAAAAAATAGCTTATACATGGCATATATTACTCGTACCGTATGTCAAAAATGACGCGCACCGGTCCCAGCCTTGTCTACGAGTGGCTGCAAGCTCTTCAACTTCCTCAATACCTGGAGGGATTTGTGGACAATGGTTATGATGATCTTGAAGTTTGTAAACAAATTGGGAACCCCGATCTTGACGCCATAGGGGTCCGGGTTCAGCACCACCGACAAAAGTTGCTCAAGGCGGTAAAGAGGTTGAGAGAGGACGAGAACAAAAAAACATCTGGTCTGTACTTTACCCTCGAGCCCATGAACCCGTCTTCCATTTGCTTGGTATTGGGCACCAGCACTGCATGCATCAAAGATTGCAAGAATGACCTGGAGGGGTCAAGGTCGTGGACAGAATCCAACCAGGAGAAATTAGTAATTGGGAGTAACAAAACGTGTCATCAAGGGTCGTATTGTCCTAGGAACAACAATTTGAGATTGACTAATGATTCTAAAGAGTCAGTGACCTTCCCCAAGTTGAAACTGAAAATCTTGATCAGGGATAAACTTTTGAAAGATGGAATTAACCTCAATGAGCCGCCATACACCAATAAGGTAGGCTCATATTTCTTATTCATGCTGATTAAAATGAACATTTGTTCATAGATTGTCATATTAAATGACACACTTTTCCCTCTGTGTTTGCTATGAGAAGTAGTATGGCCAATTTCTTTGATGGAGCTGTCCTTCATTTCTGCTCTTACACTCTCTCAGGGTCAGGATGACTCCCACTTATTGGAGGCCTATGACAGGCTGTCTGATAGCTGTTTCACATATCAGATGTTTAACATGTTTCATAACTGTATTTTACTGTGACACCTTACTGGCCCTGGTCAAAAGAATTTCGTTACAAATATACTTTCAGAAAGCCTAAATTAACTCAGGATTAGCCTTATCAAATCACTCATGTTACATGGACTCTTTATGAAATAATCAGGATTTGCATTGGTGTTTAAATTAGCAACGTTGTATTATGGTGTACATTTGCTTGGCATTGGCAAAGACAACAGTGTTTGAAGGTCAGTAACCAACAGCACAACTTCAACCTGAGCGGCAAAGTTCTAGGTATGACTTAAATCTGTTTGAAAATCTATGGCGAGACAGGAGAGTTTCTGCCTAACATGATCCTCAACACCCTGAAAGAGCTTGAAGAATTATCTTAAATATTTTGAAATATCTTAAAGCTTTGAATTATGCATTCTTTTTCCCAGTATTATTCAAAATATTTTTGTGAGATTGTTAACAAAAGTTGACCAGTTGTAGTTGAAAATGTATGTAATCCACTACATGATTGGCTCCTGTGGGAGATAGGAAACATGTTTACATGTTTAAACATATTTTCATACCCTGATTGGCAAATGGAATAGTCTGGAGTCTGAGCTGAACAGACATTGGTTTATTATAATCAGATCACATCTGCCTCATCATGAGTTCCCTCCCCCCTGAACAGACTAAGAGTCCAGACATTAACAGCTCTTAAACAAATAGTGTTTTGTCAAAATATCAGAGTATTAGTTCACCACATAGTGTGGAAATATAAATTAAAAAAATATCAGGAACATTACATTTTTATCTGCACTGGGCTGTGTAAGACACACACTGCTTTATTTTTACTGTACAGATGGTATTTATGTGTAATCAGATGAATGCTGCTCTCAGGGAGAAAGGCACTGTGAAAGTGCTTATTTTTCCTCTTAAATTGCAAGTTACAGTACTGTGCATAATTCTTAGGCACCTGAAATTTCATCTGAAGCCATTTATTTGGGTAGTAAGTAGTACTTTTGCACAGTACTGTCCCTTAGCGCGTGGCGTATATTAACAGTAAAGGTCAATGCAATGATTGTAGAAACACCATCTCATTGCATCAGAGGTAAAGTCATGTCATCCAGTAAGGTGTTTGGCTGATATTTGAATAAGAGTTTGCAGCCTTCTGTTGTTCTGGATTGGTTCCTGGCTCAGTGGATCCCAGTTAGACATGTACCTCATTAACAGTGAGTGATTGTGATTTCCTGAATCGGTGAGCCCGGCACTGCTGTCCAAAATGTCTTACCTTTTCCTATAAGTTTTCTTAGAGCTAAACTGTGTGACACCATGGAAGAAGAAGAAAACATGCTTTAGGCTACACAGATTTAGGCTACAGTACACTCTCAGGCAGCATTTTTCAAGAGGGGGACAAAGATCAGAGCATTTGCTGCTGTATGCATGGTTTGGCTTTTCTCTGGGCTTTGCTCCTTTCAGAAAAATGACATTTAATTTACTGTGAGGATCAGAGTTTTCACGTCTGAATTATGTAACATTTCTAATGCCACTGCGCACAAGTCAAATTACACTCTGACCTGGATTGTCATCCTTTTCCAAGCTACAGTGGCACTAATAAGTCACTAATAAGCAGTAGAGGAGATGGGATGCATACTGACTACTGTAATGCGCAGACCACCCAAGTCCTGCCCCAGTGTGTTTCAAGATGACTTTCTAACTTTTGTGCTCACATTCTCTGTTGTGTAATGTTCATGAATGATTCAGGGTCTACAAACTGCTAAGTGCAGGGAGGCACTTTATGACTTACCGACAGATCTTTTTTATACTGTACGGAGGCATCGGGGTTGGGGCATCGGGGTTGGGGGTCCCTTTTTGAAATCCACAGGGTTTCAAAAAAAAAAAAACTCCAGTTAATTCAAGAAAGGCACTACTGTACAGTTAAAGCTGTATTCAGTGCTCTTCAATGAGGAACATGAATAGGGCGTTTGATTCACTATTGGAAAACAGTCGTTAGTTCAGGTTTACAAATATGTGGCCTAAGGGTGGAACCAGGGGGAAATTTGAGCCCAGGCACTTGGCAAAGATGCCTGCCATGCCTGCCATAATCACAACATCTACGGTTCTCTGAGGATTTACCTTTTTTATGTTATTTTGTTTCATATTTCCGTCTTGGCAATTAGGTAAGGACAACCACAGCCAGGAGGAGTTCTGTGTAGGGGATAAACAGACCAATCAGAACTGTTTTACCATAGTAATACTGCTGGTAGTTATAATAATAACACATTATTGCAGTAATATTGCACTGCCTGGCACAATTTTTCCCTTTAAAGTTTAATAAAATGTGAGCTATTTGAAAGAAAGCCAAGCTCTCCATGGGTCGGATCACATGCCCGGGCAGCCAGCCTATTGGTGACTGTTTGAGGGAAAAACAATGAATACAATTAAAGGCTTTTTTTCAAAGGACCTAATTACTGCCTGGCACCTGGAATGGACATTTATGTCTTACAGAAAATTACAACCATTCAAGAGGCTAATAAAGTATAGCTGTGATCTTGGTCCCGATAATAAGATTGCAGCTTCAGGAGCAATTTTCTCACGGTGAGATTATTCTGTACTGAAATAGCCATAGGTCTTTCTCTTTATGCTTACAGGATTTTGACATAAACAAAATCGTGAAGTTATTTTTAGCAGAACTCTATAGCAAAGCTTTGCTAAAGTGTTTTTTTATTTATTCCGGATTTCATTTTTTCATTTCCAGCTGGTGTTTTGTACTGACCCAGCTAAGTACATAATTAGATTTCTCTGATGAATTCACATGTAAATATAGGGCTTTTGTCATTCCACAGTGAGGTAGCATATGGGAGGTTGTTTGGCCCACCAGACCCCTGGAGGGATGAATCCCCCCTTTCTGTCACAACAATGGGACATACCCAGAACCCCTCTCTGTTGCACTGGACTGGCAGCCTGGAATATCTTCAGAACAGAATGGAGAACAACAGTTCTACTAACATAGTGTTGGTATTCTACACTTTCTAAAGCTCTCCTCTGGATGGGTTGGCCTTCTTGAGGCTCGGAGGACAAGCGGAACCAGCAGGGTTTTTTTGAGGAAATCTGGCCAAAGATAATGCCATGCTGAATAGAACTCACGAGCACAGGAAGATCTATAGGAACAGACAGATGTCTTGGTCTTTGTTACAAAAATATGGAATAAAATGAACTATTTCTGTCTTTTTGTTTTTACTTAAAACAGTTAATGATTTCTGGGCTATATTGCTTTTTATTCAGCAATGGGTATAACAATTTTTTTTACAACACAAAAAAATATAGATATAATGTTCTATGTTGACAGTGTGTCAGAGAAGTGTGCTAGTGATAGAACGACTTTACCTGAAAAGCGGTCTTTAGTTTGTCAGCCAGACCCATCAATCTATCTTTTCTGGCTGAGTTGCTAGCCATGACCAAATGCGGCTCCTGTGTTTCACATGTTACTCCATATGCACATGACATGTTACCATGGCAACTCAGGTGTGTGTGTTTGCGTGTTGCCTTAATGCATCACTGAGTCAGAAGTTAAACCTTGGTTAGTACGGTGCTATGAAGGTTTGGGGGATTTGTTTTAATGTTTATTTATCGGGTCACTAATCACGTATCCAGATGCTACCTGAGGTATAATGGGTCTCTTAGACTTGTTTTCTTCCGTTACACTCCTTTCCTTTTTCTAGAGGTGCCAAAGGAGGCATCTGTTGGCCAGACTGGTACTCTCTACTAAACAACATCCCCAGTCTCTGGTCCAAAGTAGTGCACTAAGTAGGGAATGGGTCTTCCCATTGGGGACACAACCTGAAGGAAGCCAGACACTTTTACCAAAGGTCACACTCACAAGCCATTTGTGCCTTTGGCAAAGAGAAGTATTACCACAGCCCCACACCCCCTTAAGCACCCCTTAAACAGCCTTCCAAAAACACTTGCGTTAAAACAGGCTTCCAAAGAACACTGTTGCCCATAATACACAGAAGACCAGTTCCGAAGCAGCCTTCTATTGAACTTACTTCTTTCTAAAAATTCAATAGCCTTCCAGTGAATAGCTGCAGTCTGGAGAGATGACAAAATAAATCTTTTCTTCTGCCCTGATTTATATGCGGTGGGCAAGATGGAAGATGTTAAGACCTGCGGTAGCATTGGTCCACCACATGAAACAGGCTCTGACTGCGCAGTATTGCATAATGCAAAATTAGGCAATATGCACTGATACGGTGGTTTAGATCGGCAAACTCCACTAGTCTTTTTTTGGTTAATTTGTCTTGGTGTTTCTTGGAATATGGTAGCAGGGAATGCAAACATCTGACAAATTGGCGTAAAATTGTCTTGGGAAACATATTGCAGTGTCTTTGCCCAGGTCATTAATCTCTGTTGGATTGAATCCCAAACATGGGTTCCTTGAAAGCCTGTTTGTTGCCTCCAGGGAAATGTGCTTCCTGCTGAATCTCTAATGCGGCCACATAACTTTAAGGAAGTGTATAAATAAACGCTCTTTGAACTGTAAGGGCCACATCTACCATGATTTGGTCCCTTTAAGGGATGTTTGCATTACAGTCTAGCCGTTTTAATAGGCCAAAAGCTTAAGTAACTGTGAATATTTGATTTATTCCCATAAGACTGGTCGCCTTGTTGGTCTGTTTCACTGCCGTGCTACCTTTCAGAAACCATCAGATCAATTTAAATATTTTACATTTGTTTGAATGACCTGTGCTTAATTATTCCTAGTAGTATTTCATATTACTGTGCAGAATATAAAATATATAAGTAGACCAACTGTATATGAAAATGCATAAGACAAATACATTAATTTGTATTTTTTCTCTGACTGGAATATGTATGTACGGTAATTCAGAGAAGGTAATTCAGAGAAGGTAAAAGAGGCTACTCGGTATGTATATAATAGTTTATATCCCTTTTTCTTCTACTGAGTTGGTATTGTACCTTTGGATATTTACTACCAATCTGGCAAACACAGAGAGCATCTCCAGAGAGACAGTTAATTTAATAACAAAAGAAGTTGATAATCAATGGTATAGGGTACCATTTGGGACAGCATTTCAGTGCGTTGGGTTGATTAGTGCCGGCTCTCTACACAGGAGGCAGTCTATTGGCCACCAGCTGTTTAGTCCCCTCTTTACCCCCTCCTCCCCTAATGGAGGGTCACAGCCAGCCTGGTCTCAGGGAGGTAGCCCTCTACATCTCTGTGTTTGTAGTGCAGCCTCCAGTACTCAGACTACAACCTATTGCTAGCCGGCTCCTTGTCCCATTGCTGTGTTTATGCTCCCCTCCTTCCCCCTCTGTGGGGTCACAGCCAGGAAGACTGTGGGATGGTGCCTCTGAGACCTTCTACAATGGCTTTTGTCAGGATTCTCAACTACGAGGCTCTTTCGCTTTTGCCTTTCATCTCTCCATCTTCCTCTCCCTCCACCTCCTATCCACTGCTTTTTTTTTTACTAGGTTTGAGTGAACTGGATATAGGAGAGGTTTCAGTTAGTGCAGGAGGGAACAGCAGCCTCTACACGCGAGAGGCCATAGTCAACTCCAGATAAAGCACCATTACTTTTCTGCAGACTGCACTCGATAAGTGGTACCAATGGATTTAATTTGAACACCTGTTGTGGACATACCCAGGTGATACATGCATAAAGGTTTGAGAATTGACGCTGTACATGTAGGTGTGATCTCATCATTAATTGCACTCACCGTGGATCCCAGGTGTAAATAAGTCCCTGTTTAGTTGGTTGGATTTTGAAATTTATATAACTGCCCTTGATTTGTCCGTTTTTAATTTTTTGAACTCCCACATTAGTTGGAATAGGTGTGGATTACATAGTTGAGTAGATTAATTCAACTACATAATATTTTTTTTACCTACGGTAGATTTGTTGATGGAAAGATTTAACGTGTCAGGTTAGTTTTGTAGTTCTTTCTTTGTAGTAAATGTTTTCAGTGGTTCCGAGATGTGTGGTTCATTCCCGTCAGTAGAAAGACTTACTGCTCAGGTTTTGAATAAAGAAATATATTTTATATTCATATAGAAATGTTACAGTTTTGTTTTTCTTATTTAGGTGCCAGGTTCCCATAAGTAACATGTTCCTTTCTTCTTTCTCCCTGTGAAGAGGCACTTGGCTGTAGCTTAATTATGTCCCCTCACGCTTGGCCCATCAGTGTAATTTGCCGGTTCTTTATGACAACACATTTACATTTCAACAGTCTAGCAAATGTTTTGATTCAGTGGGAATTCAAGTTGTGAGAGCATACTTTTTTCAGTGGTGTTAGAGATCGCATGGTTTAGCAAGATTCCTATCCCTGAGTAATTTTGACAAATTTAATCACATTATTAATCTTCAAACAGATGAAGAGATATAATCCTTGCAGAAACAAGGAAACCTGTAAAAAAAACTGTAAAAGCACTGCTGTTTCTGCAATCGGAAAGTTCTTGCATGTTAAGTCTTCACAATCTTTGCATATGTACCAGTATGTTTTGCAATATGAATTTAATTGACCTATTAATACATTTTTATGTTTCAGACCATGTCCACATTATTACAAATATTTAAATTCCCATTCATTTTGGCTACACTGGAGAAATTTGTGAACTGCATTCTCATCTCAAACTGGCTACTGGTGTGCATGGCCAAGTGCTTTATTTTCATGTAATCTGACCAAAGTACTGGTTCCAGTCTAAGTGCTAATGCTGTTAAAATCAATAAAATTTCTGTAAAGCAAATTCATTCTTTGAGAGGCCACAATACTTTTTTTTATTTGTTCAGATAAATGGCTTTAAAAAATTCTCTGTGTAAGAATTTTGCACAGTACTGTAATTTAGCTGTGTAATTTTGTTACAATATTTTCCAAAAAATTACAATCATTCATTACCTGTGTAGTTCATTATCTTTTAATTATTTTTTTCCTTATCTTTATCAAAGGTGGCAATAATTGTTGAGGTGCCAGTATGTATAGCATTAATATAAGTATGGTAAATCACTATACAGTATACATAGTCACATCACAACAGTCAAAATGACCACATTTCTTGATCTGTTTCACTCAGGGTTTTTACATTTTGCACACATGCTCAGGGTATGAATTTAGCTGATTTTTTTAAAACTTTGGATCTCTTTGGCCACATGAAACAGGAAAATACATCCATGTGACATTTCGTGCATCTTTGCACTTATAGCAGATGTGTCTCTCAGCATAAATATGTACCCTAGGTCAACAAAAATAATTTATTGTTGAATACACCCAGTTTATAATTTGTTTAGAGATTTGTGCCCTTTGGGTTAATAGTTTTAACTTTGGTAACTTTGGGTTTAAAGCATATGTTCATGTGAGGGATAATAAACAACAGTTTATGCATTCTGTGGAAAATACTGCTTAAGTGTGTTCCCCGACCTGTTATCAGGGTGGCAGTGACCTTTCCTTGTTGCATTTTTTTCACCCCTTACTGGGATTCCACTTGGCTGAATGTTGTATAATGTCAAACTCTGACAATTTGCCCTTGGCACAGATTACAGTGTGAATTGAAAGTTCACCGGATAGCCTAGTGGTTAGAGTATCTGACCAGTAGGCTAACCAAAAGGATGCCAGATCGATTTGTAATTATTCCACTAAGTTCTATCTAGCGCTTCAGTGAGGGGAGAACTGTGTCACATTTGAATGTTGCTGTTGAACTAGCTTGACTCTGCTCTGACTGAGAGGGCTGCACAATTAGACATTCCAACAGTATTTTATTAACATAAAATGACACATTTTCCTTATTCGCCTTGCTTCCTCCTTAATGAATGGCAAGACCCCTGACCGAAACAGGTTCCTACAGTAGGTGATGTTAAGAATACATTTTGTGACCTTCTCTGGCTAGGTCCTGAAGAGGTAGGGTCATATAGACCTATTTCTCTGCTCAGTGCAGACCAAAAGATGTTAACAAAGACTCTGATCAACTGCCACAGCAAATGTGTCCACACAAACTATTTTGACTTTATGCCGAACTGTAACTTGTTTTTCAATATTTGACATCTCTTCAATATAATGTAGTCTTACTTTATGTGGACCTTGCTTTTATCTCTTGATTCAGAACAATCTTTCAATCTAGTAGAAAGGCCCTTTGGGGTTTTATGGAAATTCAACATTGGCAATGTACAGTGGATATAAAAAGTTTACACATCCCTTTTAAAATGCCAGGTTTTTGTGATGTAAATAATGAGCCAAAGATAAATCATGTCAGAACATTTTCCACTTTTAATGTGACCTATAATGTGAACAATTCAATTGAAAAACAAACTGAAATCTTCGAGGGGAAAAAATTTAAAAATAAAAACCTTACAATAACCTGGTTATAACTTATTATATCCACTGTATTCTTAAAATGAATCCCACTTCTGTACGGGTGCCACTGTGCCTTAATTCAAACCTATCAACTGGTCAGTCCTATTTAACCTTTGAGTTGGTCACTTTGGCTACTGCTCTTTGCTGACCATCAAACCTCTCATTCAAACCCAAGGGTCTCATAAGGCAAACCATGGTTATAACACTAATGAAACTAAATAAAATGTCTCTATATGCTGATGTCATTATCCCTTGTTTTTCAGTAACTCTGCTTTGGCACGGTAAGTCATTGGTGCAGTCACCTTACCTGACCTGGGAAACTGGTTGAGAGGTTATTTAATTTTGTACCAAAGTGAAAATTATGCCCTGGGTAAATTGGTAAGAGAACCATATTACTAGATTGGCATCTATTTTACTGTAACTGCCTTTTATGACTCGCTGTTCGCTGTATCAAAATCCTTTTATGCATTTTTGGCAAGCAAAAGTATATTGCAGAAAATGTATACTATACTTGTGTAAATATAGTGCACCATTTCACTGAGTTGGTGAAAATCACACAGATCCCTCAAAATGTCGCGTGTGTAGGGGATGATGTTCGTGTAGCTGGTCCATCTGTGTAATTTGTTGACCCTATATGTTTCACTGCAATGCATAAGGATTACTGTGACAGACTCTGGTAAATACCACTGGCTATAGACTGTGATGTGACACTTGGTGTAACCATGACCTTGTCTGTGGTGAACCCCAGACTTGTCCTTCACATAGAGACACAGGGTTCATGTTATATGTGCACTCAAAATTTGATCTTTGCAAATTGACTGTTTATTACGCGTACTGGCATTGGTTGAATACAGAGGATTGTATTGTTGTTGTACGGTATGTCAATATCTCAAGCTAGTCCTGTTATTCCAAATCAAACATTTCCCAAGTATGGGAGGGCTTGGATTTTTGACTAATCATTTAGTTTGGGCATGAAACAGTGAAGTAATTGCTCTGTTATCTCCTAAAATTGCCCCATTGTCTTATGACAAAATAAGAGCTTGAACCCATTAACCATTATGGTTGAATCAAGCCACCCACCAACAAACTTTTCAATCGTCATCTCTATTTGTCACATCCAACAAGAGCATCAAACAGTAGTGAGTAAATACGCTAACAGCTTACAGTAGTGAGTACATATGCTAACAGCAAAAAGTACGGTGTACATACGCTCTTTTGTAACGCACCAGCCCAATCCTGTGAGGACTATCTGATTTCTTTACAGCGCAGTTTTTTTGTTTTAGACGTAATAACATCAGGGTGGATCTGAAGAGGGCCACAGGGTCATAGCTGTTGTTAGGTTTTCCTGCTTCAGCGGACTGTAGACAGCCTATGACCATGACTAGAGCCTTCCATGCCCTGCTGTAATAACATCATCACTGATCCCTTCAGGCACCACATGGCCAATTAGATTGCCCAAAAGCAGGGGGTCATGCATTCAGAGTCCCGTTGAGCATGAAATGCGTCAGCCTATGACCCACTTTTCCCGTCTTTTGCCGCATCAGAAATGGCATCCTATTCCCTACATAGGGCACTACTTGTGACCAGAGTCCAATTGGCCCTTGGCAAAAGTAGTGCACCACTGGGTGCCTTTTCTGACACACTTCTCCACACAGCCAGAAAACACTGGAGCTTCTTCAACGTTATGAATTTACCATGACACGTAAGTCATACAACACTTGGCGCATGGTGTACATACTGGTGTATTGAACTATAAGCTGGCTTAGGCCATCGGCTATGCCTAACAATGCATATATTATTCATCTACAATATTTGATCCAATTTGACATGCACACTCAGCAATGTGTAAGCTATTCATATACTGTAGCTGCAAAATTAAATTCTTAGATGTGTTGTTTTTTTTTCGCACATCAGTCCCAGTGTCACTTGTGGTGAAGTGTTATGTTAAAATGTAAGCCTAGCATATTGCCCTTACCACACAACATAGGTGATGTAACAGTTGACGAGGAAGTACACAAGCGCATGGAGAACGGAGGACATTTAATTAAAGAACTTGAACTATAACCAAAGGAAACACGAGACAAGGCAGAACAACTGAAACATAAGGCGTACACCAAACAAAGACCGACAAGATACACTGGAAAAGGAGGAACACTGAGTAGGGAAACAGGTGAGGGCGATAAACAACAAAACGAGTGTCCGTGATCCAAACGAGGGAGGGAGGGTGTTAGATCTCGCAATGCCGTGCCAGGACGTGACGGGTGATAAACACTCGGAAACCTGAGGATACTTTTTTTTTTATTGTGCGCTATAGTCCCTTTGACTAGAGCCCAATGAAGGCAGTGCTCGATTTCTGGGAATAGGCTGCCGTTTGGGACACTAATTTTCATGCTGTTTAACAGTACAGTGTCAATCCCCAGGCGGCGTAATGTCACATTGTTGTGGACATCTGCTCTGTTTGATCCTTGACTGCCACCCTATCCACCCCCACCTCACATTGAATCTGTTTTATCCCTTCCATCATGTCCTCAATGCCACAGAGCCATACTCTATTAACCCCCACAGCCCCCCACAACCACAGAGCCATACTCTATTAACCCC
>JACXGI010001466.1:0-19531 GCA_016801175.1 Esox masquinongy | reverse complement strand
TTTTTCTGCAAAAGGGACAAGGTTGCCAGGTCAACTGTCACTCCAAGCTGATAAGTAGTCAAACTCGCCATATCCCAAATGAATGACCGATCACTTAGTATCCCATTTTTCAAGACAGGACTTAGTGAATGTAAGTCAGAGTTTTTATCCCTTTGTTTGTCATATATTTATTGTGCTGGAATAAGGATGTTGAGGAAGAACAACACCCGCTTGAATCCAATTCAAGGCTTACTTTTACATTGCGATGGAAGGTTTATGCAGACAATGTCTAAATGTACATGTCTTTTATACAGTCCCTATTTGTAATGTTCTTCAGAAGGTTGGGTACAGCAATATCAGAGGGGCCCTGAATGCCGCAGTAGTAAAGTCAGTTACAGTGGATATAAAAAGTCTACACACCCCTGTTAAAATGCCAGGTTCTTGTGATGTAAAAGAATGAGACAAAGATAAATCATGTCAGAACTTTTTCCACCTTTAATGTGACCTATAACGTGAACAATTCAATTGAAAAACAACTGAAATCTTTGAGGGGGAAAAATTAAAAATAAACTCACAATAACCTGGTTGTGCACACCCTTAAACTAATACTTTGTTGAAGCACCTTTTGATTTTATTACAGCACTCAGTCTTTTTGGGTAGGAGTCTATCAGCATGGCACATCTTGACGTGGCAATATTTGCCCACTCTTCTTTGCAAAAGCACTCCAAATCTGTCAGATTGCGAGGACATCTCCTGTACACAGCCCTCTTCAGATCACCCCACAGATGTTCAATTGGATTCAGGTCTGGGCTCTGGCTGGGCCATTCCAAAGCATTAATCTTCTTCTGGTGAAGCCATGCTTTTGTGGATTTGGATGTGTGCTTTGGGGTGTTGTTGTGCTGAAAGGTGAACTTCCTCTTCATCTTCAGCTTTCTAACGGACGCCTGAAGGTTTTGTGCCAAATTTGCCTGGTATTTGGAACTGTTCATAATTCCCTCCACCCTGACTAATGCCCCGGTTCCAGCTGAAGAAAAACAGCCCCAAAGCATGATGCTGCCACCACCATGCTTCACTGTGGGTATGGTGTTCTTTGGGTGATGTGCAGTGTTGTTTTTGTGCCAAACATACCTTTTGGAATTATGGGCAAAAAGTTCAACTTTGGTTTCATCAGACCATAACACATTTTCCCATGTGCTTTTGGGGGTCTTGATGTTTGTATTTGCAAACTTCAGCCGGGCTTGGATGTTATTCTTTGTAAGAAAAGGCTTCCGTCTTGCCACACTACCCCATAGCCCATTCATATGAAGAATACGGGAGATTGTTGTCACATGTAGCACACAGCCAGTATTTGCCAGAAATTCCTGCAGTTCCTTTAATGTTGCTGTAGGCCTCTTGGAAGCCTCCCTGACCAGTTTTCTTCTCGTCTTTTCATCAATTTTGGAGGGACGTCCAGTTCTTGGTAATGTCATTGTTGTGCTATATTTTCTCCACTTGACGATGACTGTCTTCACTGTGTTCCATGGTATATCTAATGCTTTGGAAATTCTTTTGTACCCTTCTCCTGACTGATATCTTTCAACAATGAGATCCCTCTGATGCTTTGGAAGCTCTCTGCGGACCATGGCTTTTGCTCTGAGATACGACTAAGAAAATGTCAGGAAAATCCTACTAGAACAGCTGAACTTTATTTGTGATTAATCAGAGTCACTTTAAATGATGGCAGGTGTGTAATGACTTCTATTTAACATGAGTTTGAATGTGATTGGTTAATTCTGAAGACAGCGACATCCCCAGTTATAAGAGGGTGTGCACACTTATGCAACCAGGTTATTGTAAGGTTTTTATTTTTCATTTTGCCCCCTCGAAGATTTCAGTTTGTTTTTCAATTGAATTGTTCACATTATAGGTCACATTTAAAGTGGAAAAAGTTCTGACATGATTTATCTTTGTCTCATTCTTTTACATCACAAAAACCTGGCATTTTCACAGGGGTGTGTAGACTTTTTATATCCACTGTAGCTCCTTGCCTCTCAGTTAGCTCCTTCATTGTCCTGACACCACTGGGAGTTGCTGCAGTGAAGCAGGGGCTTGATCATTAATTGAATATCATGAAATTGGGGAGTAAAAATATATTAAAAAAAATAACATTGCATTAATATGTTAAAAGATGGCTGACTTATAGAAAACCTCCTCAACATCATCAGGTTTCACAAATGATGTACCTAGACTAACACCTTTAATGAGCAACAACCAGAGCTCTCTTCCAGAGTAGCCATCTGAAATTAGCATTGACATCGTCACTGAACTGATGGGCTATATCTCACATGGTGTTTAGGGGAAGAGTAATGCATTCAACCGAGTTAAAGTGGTACACGTTTAATGAAATGTTTTTTTATCCCATTACAGATCTCTTAGCTCTCACACATCTCCACTTTACACCCTGATGCTCACTTAGAAACTTGAGGCATTTATCTCCAGGCTGAATAATGAATTATTCCTCTTTTACCCTTTGGCTCTGGGGCAATGTTAAAGATGTGTATTAGATGACTCCTGTCAAAGACGTTCTGTGGAGCAAGCTTAGGGCATGGAGATGTGGTTTTCATTATTATTGATGCTGGGTGTAGTTCTCTGATGCATACCTATATTCCCAAGGTTGAAAGAGTTTCTGCAAATTGAGACTGCTTGAAAGTGAAAGACTGCTTACCAATTGTAGAGTTAATTTCAAGTATTTGATAACAACAACAACAAAATAAAAAAAAACAATAAAATGGGTGCGCTCTTCTAAAATTATTTAATCAGGTTTAAAATAAGTTCAATTAAGTATTGCTAATATTTTAAAATAATTTACTGTAGGAAGATACAGTACTGTATTTCTTCCTTGGCCAACACAATGAAACATAGGGTCAACTCTCATACCTTCACATGAATAAAATTAACATATCTCCTTAGCTAACATTTATTTGGAACAGGTTCTATTTACCGACAGAAAAGTTAATTACATCGCAATGCGTTAGGGCTCAGCAAAAACATGTTTGAATTTGTTCCTTGCTATCATCAACGTTTTATCCCAGGTTGTGCCACTAAGATAACAAAGTCATATGGTCAGTATACTATGGCTTAGAAGAGTGTAGCCTCCATACCGAAACCTAATTCGACGTCCCCTTCATCTTCATCTTAGGGGTGTGCTGGCTGGCTGCGTAGCAATAGTAGCTGTCCAGATCATTAGTTATTGATGGGAGAACACCTGAACTAATGGGATGTACCACTATTTACATAATTCATGATGTCATTGACAACCCCCACCTCCTACCAATCCGCTGCTCCCATGGTTTAGACACATTACATCTGCATGATGTTGTTTGTCCCATGTTTATTGAACGGCTCTGTGCATCTGCTCTCTCTAGGCTGGGAGTGGACAGTGCCAATGGCCGAACTTGACAGCTTCTGTACCCAGGGCTGTACCCAGGGCTGCCTAGATTAATCCCAAGCCTGCCTCGATCTCACCCCCTTAAGAAAAGGTTAGCAGGTCACCACACTCTGAGCTCGCACTGTAACTTCAGATGAAAGGGCAAACTCCCTGAAGCTGGTATGCAAAGACCCCTGTCCCCAAGTGACTCCTGTACCTACGTAGACCCTCCTTCACAGGCTTCGTCATCTGTGTGTGGGCCATCAATCTCGGTCAAACAGTCATATCTCATATGGGCTGACTGATTCACGTTTTGGTGCCTCGGGCACCAACCAGTCCTATTTTGAGGTAAAGTGATGGACATTTTGGGGTCTATAAATATTTCAAGGGTCTGGGGTTACATGCAAACTTGGTAAACACATACTGACTCATCCAAGTTTGTTTTGTTTACTGTGATCATCATCAGACTAGAAGGCCTCTTTCTCCCAGGCTGTATTCCAAAGTATATCCATGGTTATTTCTGCACATTAATTTGCTTGACACAACTGGTCTAATCCTTAGCAGTCACGGTTGGAGCTAATGCTTCTTTCTCCGCTTTGGGCTTGATTGTGCTCCCTGGTACTAATGTTTCTCCACCATTAGAAAAGCTCTGTGCAACTGGACAGCACCATTTTGTTTTGAAGGGTTAGTTATTGAATTTGGTTGACTTGCCTCGTCGCGCTCTATCAACTGCATGCTAAATCGAGGTCGAGGCTGGAGAGTGAGTTCCTTCCAATTCGTAAGGACATGCTGGTTGAGCCAAAAACAAGAATGATTTTAGATGTGCTTCAGAAGACTCATCTTGACATTAATTGTTCTGAATCTGCTATGAGTTGCTATGTTGGAGGGCCTTAACCACAAATTGAATATCACAATGTGGGGGAGGAAAATCGTGTGAAAGGAAAAAATATGTTGCAAAACAGCAGGTAACAATGGTTTGTTATTGTGTTTGGAGTGGCTGTGGATCTGGCTTTTTTTTCTCATTACAGCAACTCTCAATGTGGGCTGTGTGGAAATAGAACACTGTTTAATCCTGTGAAATTCTTCACTTTGACATTTGGGCCTAAACACTGAAAATGTATTTATAAGTCAATATTTATTAAATATTGGCCTTTATGCGCTTATTATGTACAACAAGAAGAGATTTGGAATGCAGAAACAAAACATTCTTTCAACAAAATCTCTTTACCGTGAATAAAGGCCCTGAAGAGAACCGAGAGATGTGATGTGTGATCCATTGACATTAAACTGGTCTCCTTTTAAAGTTCTTCTGTCTCGCAAGATTCAGTGTAGCAGAAACATTGATTTAAAGGTGATTTTTTTTTTCAAAGGGTAGAAAACAAACTGGATTCCTACATAAATATGAAAGGGAGCACTTAAAATATTTATAAAAATGGTTTCATACCAAACAATTTTTTTGACAGATATTCTGGCCGGCATACTTCTTTATTGTTTGCTTCATGATATAATGAATGATGTTTTTTTCATGAGGGTGAAATATTTCACAGAAATATTGGTAAAATAATAGTTATAAATTATAGAGACACCATTCATGTGTAATATAGGTCATTTGGATAACAGTTCAGAAATATCCATTGCTACTTCTGGTCTATGTACCAGAGTGTATACCCTGGTAATATGGATGCCGACCGTGGATCCTTTTCAGGAGTGTTTTATGCTTAGTTATAGTGAAACTAAGCATAAAAAATATTATGAATTCTCCATCTCAGTGGACCCTTTGGTATTGGGAGGATTATATGATTACATAGAATGCTATGTAATGCCTTTTTAATAAATTCCAATAAATACATGTAACATCAAATCTTTTAAAACAAAGTTCATTCTCAAGAAAGTTCTAAATCGAGCAGATAAGCATGTCCTTAGTTGAGGGGTTATGACCATCTACACCATTCAATGAGATAAAGATATTTAAATTTGTTCCAGCTTTAGATTAATATGTATTGCATATGTAAGCAATAAGGCAAGAAATGACAAAATTGTAAATGGCCTATTTACCACAACTCAAAGCTGTTCTTAGGGAAGACTTATTGCGGAGTACCTGGACACAGCGCTTAGCCATTGCATTATTGTATTTATACCACAAACCACGCGAGAAGCCTTGTTACTATTATAAACCAGTTACAGATGTATTTAGAGCAATAAAAAAGTGATGTTATGTCATACTCTTTGTGGTATACGGTTTCATATTACCGCAATCAGCATTCAGGATTTTAACTAACCAGTTTCTAACACAGAATAATGCAGTGTGTTCTATCCTGGGAAGCAACAGCAGCAGTGGCTGGGTTGTATATTTCAGTAACAGGGAGACGACATGGTGCTATCTACACTCCTCTGTGTTCCCTTTCCCCCTGAAGCGCCAGAGCCTGAACTAACACACAAACAAACCCGGAGACGACAGCCTAAAGACGGCAGAACATTGAGGTCAACACACAAGGTCAAATGACTCCCCTGAGGGTTATCATGTGTTTAATGGGCCAAGATGGTGGGCTGGGTTTTCTCAGGTTTATGACACCCTGGGCATGGATACAGCTAACATGGAGGATTTTACTGCAAAGGAGATTCACTCTGTTTGCAGTGGAGGAGATGCTTGAACATTTTATGTTTGTTTGTTTGTGTGTTTCTGCTTATGCTTGCATTGTGGACCACTTTCTAGTCTTGTAATTGAACCTAATAAAAGTG
Source organism: Esox masquinongy (assembly GCA_016801175.1). Lineage (NCBI taxonomy): Eukaryota > Metazoa > Chordata > Actinopteri > Esociformes > Esocidae > Esox > Esox masquinongy. The sequence continues at coordinate 13,407 of JACXGI010001466.1, read as the reverse complement.
TGCTCTACTGCTCATTCTGTTTAAAACCACAGAGTGCAGAAAAAGGAGCCTGTACATCTCTTGTGATCCTTTAGTAGGCTGCATCTAGGTTAAGTCTATTTGTATGTTTTAGGGGTTGAGTATGTCTGGGTTAAGTGCAGTCTGTAGTTTTGGTCAGAGGTTTAGAGACAGAGCTGTCTGTCTGCTGCAATTGTCAATGGATGGATGCACTTGGGTGGTTTGAAACCACCCTTCAGCCGGGCCCAGTTCTTTCAAAATTAACTGGATTTTGACTGTTGGATCACATTAAATGTATAGAAGTACAGCAAATAGAACCGATTTATAATTATAATTGACATGAATGGGGACACTATTTATGCCACTTCTGTGCATTAAATCCAAAGTCCAAATACATTGTCCACAAGTCCAAATACATTGTGATACTCAACATCCTCCTGCATTGTGTTGTGTTAGTGAGTAATGGCCATGTCAGAGTGGTTCACATGATATATGTTGGAATGGAAACCTAGCCTGCTATTAATCTGTTTTTTTTCTTTAGTGGAGTGCAAATACATTTTCTCTGGTTAAAAAGAAATCTAATTCATCCCTGTAATCATCTAAGCGGAACAAAAAGTCAAAATAACACAGCTGTGTCCAATTTCCTCTAAAGTTGTCTCTCCAGTTTTGTGATCATTGGGACGGTTCCCGATTCTGCTTTGTGCATTTAACCTAATTTCTGGCTAGGCTGTAATTCCCTTGGGACTCTGTCATCAAGCCTGTCAGACTGACTAATTTGATTAGCCTTTTGTTTTCAATTCATTTAAGATCTGATCTGAGATTGTGCACATTTAAATTATTATAGGCCAAGCTATATTCGGCGTCTCTTTTGAAGATTTGTTAAGTGTGAATGAAGGAAGCTGCAGCTTAACTACATCATCATGGGCCCCTGTGAAAGAAGTTTCGCTGGGCCCCGTAGGCTGTGTTAAACCAGGGGTGGGTAAACTTAGGCCTCTGGGCTACATCCAGCCCTCGAGACAATTGAATCAGAACCTGGCTAAGTGTGAGTATAAAATTATTATATTTTTGCAATTGCATGCAGAGAAAGCATCTGTTTGATGGCTGTATCCGCCAGCTGGCAATTACTCCTGTACGGTCTCAATAGGTTTCCCAATTTAGTCTGACGATTTCTGATGGGAAGGATTACAGTTCAAACCACATCTGCTGCTTTGACGTTTTTTGTTCAATGAGAAGGGCTTCGGTGGCTGAGAGATACCTTTTCACGTGCAATATTTTCTCTGAGAGCAATGGAGCGCAGCTGTGTCCATGTCTGGTTTATTCACCTTACATCTCCACTCTCTGTAGAATATGTGAAGTCACTGTTACAAACTCTACATTCAGTACATATTCAGAACCCTTCACTTTCTATACATTTTGTTGTATTATAGACTTAATTTATAATTAATTAAATCTATTTTATTGGCATGAATCTATATACAATACCCACAATGACAAAGTGAACCAAATTTTTAGAAATGTTTGCCAATTTATTGAAAATGAAACACTGAAATCTCTCATGAGTACATAAGTAACCCTTTATTCAGTACTTTGTAGAAGCTCCTTTAGCAGCATCATTGCGTCGAGTCTTCTTGCAAACCAGAATTTGGGCCTGGATTGGCCATCACACTCCAAATTGACCCCTGATGCATCCTGTGTCCATTGGACATCCTTGAGATGTCTCTAGAACTTGAGCCCACCTAGGGCAAATTCAACTGATTGGACATAATTTAGAATGGCACACTGTTTATAGTGTCCTACACTTCAAAAAAAAAAAAAACAAGCCATGAGGTCCAAGGAACTCTATAGACCTGAGAGATAGGATTGTGTTGAGGACCTGGGGAAGGTTACAAAACAATTGTTGAAGCATTGAAAGTTCCCAGAGGCACAGTGGGCTCCATCATTGTGAAATGGAAGAAGTTTGGAACCACCAAGACTCTTCCTAAAGTTGGCCTTTTGGCTAAACAGAGTTACTGGGAAAGAAAGGCTTTGGTAAGGAAAGTGACCAGGAATCCAATAGCGTCTCTAACAGAGCTTCAGTGTTTCTTTGTAGAGATGGGAGAACTTCCCAACGGACAACTATCTCTGCAACAGTCCATCTGTGAGGCTTTTACCTTTACCTCTCACCTATACTCACTAGGACTGCAAACCAATGATCAAACCACAGTATATCAGTACTGTGTATCTTCACTGGCTTGTACACAGGCGTCCCGGCCAGGTGGCATATCAACAGGAAGCAGTCGGTCGGTGTTATGAGGAAATGCCGAATGTGTGTTACTTCTGTGAGGAATGAGAGGAAGCAGTGTCGACAAGTAGTGTTAACCTTTCTATCTCTGCAGAATGGGGCACTGCTAATAAATCCTCCACTTGCTCTTTTAATCAGGTTGTACTTTAAAGCTACAGTCTGTAATTGTTTTGTTTTAAAGAAGCTGTAAAGTTGAGTGATGTTGCAGATTGCAACTTTATGGCTAGGGCCTGGGGCGTTTCTGCTTTCTTGATTTTCATCTGCTCTTTAATCGGGTGTACTTTAATATAACTGGGGGGATTTTACCTGGCCTCACTGGCCCACCTAAATGGATGTAACTATAGACATTTAAATTGTAAATGCTGAAATGTGTAAATAGCTTGAAAACTGGGTACAAATGTGTTCTCTCTCCCTGATTGGATGTGCGTGGGCTTCTACTTATCTCTGTATTCCGGTTTGGTTCAGTTGGTAAGACCATGACTACAGCAAGGGAAAGGTTTTGGGTTGAATTTCTGAAAAGATCCTGCATACTGTATAGCCACTGCACTATAATTGAACTTGAAAATGGAATCAACAACATCCACATTACACTTAAACATTTATAATCCAGGATTTATTAATGCATTCCGTCTATTCCTTTGTGTCAATCTCTTAATGTGTTTTTCTGATGTCCTGAACAAGCATTATAGATGCTGCAGAACTAGAGATGTCCAGACAGACATTGAGCTTAATATAGTGAAAAAAAGAAAGCAAAGATGAAGAGACAGAGGATACTAACTATGGCTAAATCCACACATGTAAACCGCGATCCGTAAATACACAGCAGCGAATACGTGATTGTAAACCATGATTCGTACATATAATGACTTACATTTGTGCTTTTACTGTACGTTTCCAACTATGCATTTGTGAGTTTAATTCTGTATTAAACTCACAAATACGTAGTTGGAAACGTAAAGAAAAAGCACAAATGTAAGTAATTATCCACAAACAAACACTACCTGACTCATATTTCTAAAATAGCATTTATATAAAGGCAACCAGATTTGTCAAGTCAACACTTTCGTGTTAGAATTGTCGAGTGTGCTTTTGTGGATGTAGTTGTGCGTGTATTGGTTTATATTTGTGCACAGAATTTTGGCAGCTACGTTCCGTGTTCAGGTCACAGGTCAACGATCCACAATGTGAGTGAGACCACTAGTCGACATCTCGTAATTTTCTTTTTAATGCACTTTGAGATTATTCCTCTATAATGAAAAGCGCTTTACAAATGCAATAAATTATTTTTATTATTAATGTAGTAGAATATCTTGGTGACTTCCAGCAAATCACCTAAGTACACAGTGATGTCATCTACTTTTCGTTTTCAACAACGATTCAACCAACTGTGTAGCCTGATGAACCTAGCTAGCTACGTTTTATAATAATGAACCTTTTCCCTTGTCAGTCACAAATTATCAAATGAAATGCACGGTTTGACAGAGTATCCAGAAAAATTAGACAGTTTTGCATATTTCAAATAAGTTATTTAGAAAGCAACTTGGCCAATGTTGGATGCTTGACAGCAAGCTAGCTACAGGCAGCACAGTACTGTAGTAGCGAGTACTACTGCCAACTAACATTCGCTAACCAACTGTGGTTGTTCATCTCCAATTATTGGTAAGTTTATAGTTACAGTTAATGCCATTAGTAATTAGTTAGTTGACTTACAATACTTGTCTAAGTTAGTTGCATTTTTGTTGAAACCGAAAATTAAATGATATCATCACTGTGTGCTTAGGTGATTGCCTGGAAGTCAACAAGATATTCTAATACATTATGATATGTCGGCTAGTGGTCTCACTCACATTTGTGGATCATTGACCTGTGACCTGAACTTGGAACATAACTGCCAAAACTCTGTGCACAAAAGTAAACCGATCCACACACACAACTTGATCCACAAAAGCACACTTGACAATTCTGCTATTTTAGAAATATGAGTCAGGTAGTGTTTGTGGATAGTGACTTACATTTGTTCATTTTTTTTTGTTTCCAACTATGCATTTGTGAGTTTAATGCTGTGTATATATGAATCATGGTTTACAATCATGGATTCGCTGCTGTGTATTTACGGATCATGGTTTACATGTGTGGATTGCATGCTGTGTATTTACGAACGATGGCTCACATTTTTGAGTTGTATGCTGTGAATACAAACAATTTGGCAGTATTCTATCTCCATAGGATACGTGCCAAATGGCATCCTGTTCTGTGCACGTATGTTGAGAACCTGAGAGAGTGAGCCATTGGAAATTTTATTGTGGCAGAGACAAAATGACTTCAAAAGGAGCACTCAACACTGAAAGCGTATTGTCTCAGTAGAGAAGTAACTGAACCACTGAAGTAAATTAATGTGCACTCACTGCTTTTGGCTATGCTGTGAAGGAGAAGGAGAGCGCCTGAGGTCAAAGTGATTGAAAGTAAATTGTTCAAACTGAAGGTGTAGTGATGTCTGCTGCTTGGTTCCCTCAGTGTTTCGTTTACCCCCTCTGTCCCTCTACCTCCTTACTGTCTGTCGCTCTCTCCATCTCTCTCTCAATTACATTTGAATTTAAAGGGCTTTGTTGGCATGGGAAAAGATACAATCACTCCCTCTTCTGAAGGACAGTTGTCTGATTCTCTATCCTGTGGGAGGTTTATGTTTTAGGAGACTGAATCTTAAGGCCCTGCTGATGTGCTTCAAGTATTCCGGAGACCGTCTACAAGCTCCACTGATATACACTTAGTTCCACCTGACAACCACAAGTTTCTGCAGACACAACTACAGCACTGGGAACATTGTCTTGTCTTTCTAGATTTAGTTCTTCAAAGAACTGGTTCCTTGCTGTCGCCCCCTCTCTAAACTCCATCCTCCATAGCTACCGGGTCCATTATTGACTCCACTGTAGAGTGGAGAGCCAGCATTCACTTTCTTTTTGGCATTAAAAAGATCTGAACAAGAATCCTAAGTGACAGTGAACACTGGTTATGGTTATAAAACAAATCCGACAGGACAAGTTGTTTGGTCAGATCTAGGATCTGTATTTGAACTGGTCTGCTAAACATTTGTCATGTAATTGACTGATGGTCTGTTGTTGACCGCTGACCATATAGTATGGAGTACTAAACCTGTCTGGTCTACTGTTGACCTCTGACATTACAGAATGGAGTAGTTAACATGTCTGATCCACTGTTTATCTCTGACATTACGGTTTAGAGTACCAAACCTGTCTGGTCCACTGTTGACCTCTGACATTACAGAATGGAGTACTCAACATGTCTGGTCCACTGTTGACCTCTGACATTACAGTATAGAGTACTAAACCATTCTGGTTCTCCTCACATTCGAAGAGAAGCAAATTGGGCTGTCATGCACATTGACACAGATATTTTCATAGCACTCAAGACAAATGCATTCTTAAAAGACTAAGGATTCCCAGACATGGCTTGTCCTAACTAATCCTAGACTAAAAAGCACGTTCAGTGCAGATTTTAAATTAAGAATCTGTCTCTAGAAAACCATCACAAAGCACACTAGAAGGCAGGAAAACATGCCGTGAAACATTCTACAATGACTGAAGTGAACCAAAATACTGTCATAGTAATTACACATGAACCGTAAATGATGTATCCCATTGATTGTTTAAAAGTCAATATGTCTAGTCTAACTTTGTGTGAGCGACTCACATTTGGCTGATTTTAACACCCTCATGGCCTTTTCTCAGTGCTGTCAATGTGTGTTCAGTCACCTCAATGCACTGACTTCTCACTAGGCTCCTGCTATGTGTCAGTTAGTGTAGGATGAGATTGTGTCAGTATTAAAGAAGGATGCACTGAGATACATTCCGTTTCATATTTTCATTTTCAACTTTATTTATCAAGTACATTCCAGTAAAATTCAGTGCACACTTTGGTAGATTAGGATCCATGTTAGCAGTTGCACAAGCAGCAGTTATTTTTTTAATTCACATACAAGAAATGAAAAGCTGAAAGACAAAAACATAAACATAATGATATTCTAATAATAAAAAAGGTCACAGCAAAAATGTGCAATAAGTTACTTAACTCTACACCCTATGCGAGGAGTGATTACTGTATGCCCAGTGTTTGTTTGTCAATACATACAGTTGTGCTCAAAAGTTTGCATACCCTTGGAGAATTGGTAATATACAGCTCTGGAAAAAATTAAGAGACCACTCCTAATTTTTCTTTAATCAGCATCTCTACATGTATGGCAGCCATTCCATTCCAGTGTCTGTTAAATTCCAACACAGGCACACCTCATTTTACTTAATGAGGTACTGATTAGGTGATTACCTGAACCAAATCTAATTAAACAAGGAAAAGTATAAAAACCACTGCTGTGGTCATCCCTATCCTCTTGCAATAGGACCAGCCGAATGGCAAAAACAGTGCAAGTAGTATCTCAAAGATAATTTGAATAAAAAAAAAAAAAAATATTCAGCATGACAAAAGAGGGCAGTTCGAAACAGGCTCCTAGGGGCAGGGCTGAAGTCGTGCAAAGCTAGAAAAATTAATCAATGAGAAGCAAATAAGAGCCAGGCTGAAGTTTGCAAAAGACCATAAGGATTGGACAGGAATGGAGTAAGGTCATCTTCTCTGACGAGTCAAATTTTCAGCTTTGCCCAACACCTGGTTGTCTAATGGTTAGACAGAGACCTGGAGAGACCTACAAGCCACAGTGTCTCGGACCCACTGTGAAGTTTGGTGGAGGATCAGTGATGATCTGGGGATGCTTCAGCAAGGCTGGAATCGGGCAGTTTTGTCTTTGTGAAGGACACATGAATCAAGCCAAGTACAAGGTTATCCTGGAAGAACACCAGCTTCCTTCTGCTCTGACAATGTTCCCCAACTCTGAGAATTGGTTTTGCCAGCAGGACAATGCTCCATGCCACACAGCCAGGTCAATCAAGGTGTGGATGGAGGACCACCAGATCAAGACCCTGTCATGGCCAGCCCAATCTCCAGACATGAACCTCATTGGAATTTGACCAAGAGGAAGATGGATGGTCACAAGCCATCAAACAAAGCTGAGCCACTTGAATTTTTGTGCCAGGAGTGGCATAAAGTCACCCAACAGCAATGTGACAGACTGGTGGAGAGCATGCCAAGATGCATGAAAGCTATGATCAAAAATCATGGTTATTCCACCAAATATTGATTTCTGAACTCTTCCTAAGTTAAAACATTAGTATTTTGTTGTTGAAAAATGAATATGAATTTGTTTTCTTTGCATTATTTCAGGTCTGAAAACAATGCATCTTTTTTTGGTTATTTTGACCAGTTGTTATTTTCTATGAATAAATACTCTAAATGACAATATTTTTATTTGGAATTTGGGAGTAATGTTGTCAGTAGTTTATAGAATAAAACAAATCTGTTCGTTTTACTCAAACACATACCTATAAATAGTAAAATCAGAGAAACAGAATTTTGCAGTGGTCTCTTAATTTTTTCTAGTGCTGAATATACCATTTGTAAAGAAAACATGAATGAGCAGGCAAAACGCATGTCTTTGATTTCTTATGGGATTCACATTTAACTGTAGGTCATAATAGAATGGCATAATCATAAAACAAAACATGGCAACAAAGAAAAAAATTAACTGACCCCTGTTCAAAAGTCTGCACACCCTTAGTTCTTAATACTGTGTATTGCCCCCTTTAGCATCAATGACAGTGTGCAGTATTTTGGTATAGTTGTCTATGAGGCCCCGAATTCTTGCAGGTGGTATAGCTGCCCATTAGTTTTGGCAAAATGCCTCCAGGTCATGCAAAGTCTTTGGTCATCTTGCATGAACCGCACATTTGAGATCTCCCCAGAGTGGCTCAATATCAGTCCAGTGGCTGATATTAAGGTCAGGAGACTGGGATGGCCATCCCAGAACCTTCACCTTTTCTGCTGTAACCACTGGAGGGTCAACTTGGCCTTGTGCTTAGGGTCATTGTCATGCTGGAAAGTCCAAGAGTGTCCCATGCGCAGCTTTCGTGCAGAAGAATGCAAATTGTCTGCCAGTATTTTCTGATAACATGCTGCATTCATCTTGCCATTAATTTTCACAAGATTCCCTGTGCCTTCAGAGCTTAAACCCCCCCCAAAACATTAGTGAGCCACCACCATGCTTCACAGTGGGGATGGTATTCTGTTCACTATAGGCCTTGTTGCCCCCTTTCTAAACATAGTTCTTATGATTGTGACCATAAAGCTCTATATTGGTCTCGTCACTCCAAATTAAAGTGTGCCAGAAGCTGTGAGGCGTGTCAAGGTGTTGTTGGGCATATTGTAACCAGGCTTTTTTCTGGCATTGTCGCAGGAAAGGCTTCTTTCTGGCAACTCAACCATGCAGCTCATTTTTGTCCAAGTATCGTCGTATTGTGCTCCTTGAAACAACCACACTGTCTTTTTCCAGAGCAGCCTATATTTCTCCTGAGGTTACCTGTGTGTTTTTCTTTGTATCCCGAACAATTCTTCTGGCAGTTTTGGCTGACCTTGGCTTGGTATCAAGAGATCCCTGAATTTTCTACTTCTTAATAAGTGATTGAACAGGACTGACTGGCATTTGCAAGGCTTTGGATATCTTTTTATATCCTTTTACATTTTTATAAAGTTCCATTACCTTGTTACGCAGGTCTTTTGACAGTTCTTTTCTGCTCCCCATGGCTCAGTATCTAGCCTGCTCAGTGCATCCACGTGAGAGCTAACAAACTCAATAACTATTTATACACAGACAATAATTGCAATTTAAAAAGCCACAGGTGTGGTAAATTCACCTTTAATTGCCATTTTTACCTGTGTGCATCATCCTGGGTATTTGTAACAAGGCCAAACATTCAAGGGTATGTAAACTTTTGATCAGGGCTATTTGGGTGATTTCTGTTATCATTATGATTTACAAAGGAGCCAAACAACTATGTGATAATAAATGGCTTCAAATGATCACTAACCTTAAATAAAAAACCTTACATTTTTTGCATGATCAGTCATATTTCCAAAATCAATGCCAAACTTTCACAATTTCTGCCAGGGTATGCAAACTTATGAGCACAACTGTAGCTACATTCAAGCAAAGTACCAGATGTCAGGTACCGTACTGAATGCAAGATTTTCAAGATGTCCCAAGCATTCTCACTCAGACAAAATGCAATATTGTTATGCTTCCCTCACTGCACTTTTCCTGGTAACATTAAAGTGAATCACAAAGGCAAATAGCTGCTTGGTGCCAGCGCGATGCCTCCGGTTCCCTTGAGAGACGCTCGCTTCTATGCTTGCGTAGAGGCAGAAAAACACTGAGCCAAACAGGAACGATCTAGCTTCTCCAGACAATCTAGTGCTCTTGCCCTCTGAGGCTTATGTAAGGGACAGTCTCAAAAGAGCAAACATTTTCAAAGCCACCGGTGTAGCTGGCTTGCCCAAAACCTCATCCTCACTGACATTAACACTGAGTGTCCTCAGCCCTCTGCTTCTCTTTCTTACATAGAAGTTAATTCAATGACTGACTTGCTCACAGACTGTAGCAACCAAAACATGAGAAAACATAAATGAATTTATAAAACATGGAAATATACACTTAAACTTAATTTCTGCTTGTAAATTATTGCTTGTTATGTTGTTTGTTGAAAACCAAGGTATGAGCAGGATAAACACGCCATTCTGTACAGTCCCTTGGAAACATGAAATCTAAGAAGTGGTTTCATCTCTTATTTCCAAGGTGATGAACAGGATGTTGATTTATTCTGCTTCTATTCTTTCAAGTAGCTGATCGTTGGTATCTCTGTATTGCCTAGTGGAGATATGACTCATCAACTGTCTTTTAAATGGCACCCTATTCCCTATAGAGTACACTACTTTTGGCCAGAGGCCTGTAGAGCACCATTGGGAGTATGGGGTCATTTGATAAGCAGATGCCATGTGGGTAAACTGTTAGTTATGGAGTCACCTGATTTCACCTGAAATGATTTCTGCACCTCTGAATGAATCATGCATCAGGGGCTGGGAACAATCTACAGACCTGCTCCTCAAACGAGGGAGAACTATTTTCTATCCCGGCCTCTCTCTTCCTGTCTCTCTCTCTCCTTGTCTCTGTCTCTATATCTCCCTATCTCTGTGTCTGTCTTAGTGTCTCTGAGTATCTCTCTCTGTGTTATTGTTTTAAAGGGGAACTCTTTTCATCTATGGAAATACAATACAGTTATGTGAAAAAGTCAACCCTCTGGAAAGTTTTTTTCTTTCTGTTGTAGCTTGTGCGTTTGGATCATTATCCTGTTGCAAAACCCATGTTCCTTTCAGCTTTTTTACCAAACATGGCTTCTGACCAAACATGGCCTCTGACCAAACAACTCCACCTTTGACTCATCTGTCCAGAGCACATTGCCCTGGTGGTTTTGGTCTTTACCCAGCTGTTGTCTGGCAAACATCCATTGTGCCTCAATATTATTTTTTGAAAGCAGAGGCTTCTTCTTTTCTGACCTCCCATGTAGGCCAAGTTTGTGCAGGCTCATTCTGACAGTTGATTAATGCATTTCAACATTGTTTGCTCGAGAGGCCATATATCCCTTGATGTTACTCGGGGGTTCTCAGAGACCTCTATGAGCACCTTTCAGTCAGCTCTTGGGATGAATTTGGTGGGATGACCTGTCCTATGTAGATGGCCAGTGGTCTGGAATTTTCTCACAGGTCTGTTGTATGGATATTTCAATGATATGGTATTAAATAATAAATGTACATGCGGTCTCCATAGTCTGTTCTTCCGTGGTTCATCAGTTTAGCCTCTTCATTATAGAAAGAGTGTGTGGAGTAGGGATGCATCAGTACAGTGGGCCCACGGTTCGGTATGTATCGCGGTTTGTGAGTCACTAGTAATATTGCGGTTTCGGTATGAATGGCATGTTAGAAGTGTTTCCACTCAGGTAGCCGACAGTGGCAAAGCAATGCATGCAGACTGTACTTTGTTTACAGTCTTCTTACTCTTGTCATCGTATTGAACGCAGAATCCAAAATGTTCCCGCACAGCGGATTTGAAAGACGGCGGTGCCTCTTCAAATTTGCTTCTCTCTGTCTTACTAGCACTCGTCATTGGCACATTGGAGCTGAGAGAATTTTTGTTTTTAGTTTTCCCTCTCTTCATGGGGCCCCTTTAGGGAGGTTTCCTACTGCGATGTCATTGCAAATCATCCATTGGTTGTTTAAGGGGGAGGGGGTTGCGGTCCCTGTGATTGCCACATTTTGAGACATTGCTGTGGAGTAAAGTTTGTCAGCCCTCAGGAGCCCCCTAACGTCCTGGGGCCCCAAGCAGTTGCCTGCCTTACCTTGTTCACAAACTATGCGTCTGGTTCTGTGGATCTGAATCTACGACGTGCATGTAGTCTGCAGCGCAATAAGCATCTTTTGGAAATTGTAGGAAAATGGCCGACATATGATAACTCTGTGGTTCACGTGTGAATATTGAACCATAGGGGGCGTACCAAACGGTTCCATAACATACCGTGTACCGTTGCAGCTCTAGTGTGGAGAGGCTCTTGCAGGAGAAGATATCAGCGACGCACACGTCTCCGTGGTGATATCCATAACATTGACAAGCACTAGGATTCATGTTCTGTGTGGCGGTGATGCCAGCCTGCTCTCTGTCAACAGAAAACCCTTTTTCTCCAAGGGGATGAGAGAATGATGTGAAAAGAGGAAAAGGGAACACATGGAGATGGTGGAAGCAGAGAGATGGAGGGACAGGATAAAGAGAGGGACGATGTTAATGTAATTCTAGACAAGGTCAGGTTGAACAAGCGTTAACTTCTGTGTGTGTGTAACGGGCCACTCACTAACCTAAGGCCCCATTCGGGAAATGTCAGAGGCCACTAACAGAGCAGCTCGTCTCAGATGGTTAAACACCTCTACTGTCGTTGGGGGTCCATCCACACTGATATGGTTAACTTGATTGTCTTCAAGTTCTTAATTTGCACATTTCACTCTTTTTGTCTTTTTTTAATAAAAAGCCATTCTTACATTTACATTAAGGTCGTTTTGCAGCCACTCTGTATCTAGAGATACCTACAGAAGTGAGTGAATTGTATTGAAGCCATAACCACAGCGAGTCTCTTCCTACATGCAGCACACTTGTACCACTTAACATAGCTTAGCGGTTAGCGCATCAGACAAGTAACCAAAGGTTTGCTGGATGACATTTCTGAGCCTGCATGTGAAAAGACTGTCTTGAGCAAGGCAGTTAAGCGTAACTATTCCGCTGGGCACCCCACACTTTTACAGTGGAAGGGTTTGGGGTTAAATGTCGACTGGACTTAGTGTGTTGTTGACGACTAAAATGACGTGGTTCTTTTAAATGAACAAACCTTTCTAGGGATTTATAAGGACAGCAGGATGACCTGTGCACATGAAGTCAGAGGAATTTCTGATCCTATTCTGGAAGGACTGGCTGACCCAGAGAGATGACATGCCTCCATCTGTCCTCTCCTCTGGTCCACTGAGGTGAGACCCTGCGCTGTGTAGCCAGGTGGAAAACGACCCTGTCTGGTACAGGCACGTGTTTACACAGCGTACCTGCCTCACTACCCATCTGCCTCTGCAACATAATCTCTGCCACTGGTCTGATGACCGTACCTGATGGCCTTGCTGCCCTAGGTCCGCTGCTGGGGTTGAGATTAGGAGATTTAATCTCATACGTTTGTGTAAGAAGGCTTGTATTTGGGCCAGTCACAGCGTGGGGCCAGGCCAAGACCTGCATCTTTGTTGTGGATATCAGAAAATGGGATTTAGTCCCTATGGGGGAAGTGCATTATATTGTACTGTTAATCTCCTGAAACGTATTGTGGTTATTTCATTATTGCTGTAAAAAGTTTTATATCCTCACACAGGACTGTGTTGATCACTGTGTAGCTGATTTTTTTGTAGGACTGGAAGATTCTCACTCAAAGTTATTCAAAAATGTTCCATGGAATAGAATGGCCAAGGATTCATAAAGATGCATTATGTTTTGTCATCTTAGTTTTAGTTACTCCAGACTCCAGAGTACCTTCATTGATGTTTTCGGAAGGCTTCCTACTGGCTTCCTACCCCCCCCCCCCCCCCCCCCCCCCCCC
>JACXGI010001465.1:37664-92567 GCA_016801175.1 Esox masquinongy | reverse complement strand
GGGACAGCAACGGGTCTTTCAAGCCTGGTACTCCTCAGGTGTGTGCCAGGACCTTATGTCCTCCTAAGTTTAAAACGGCAGGAGACAGGAAAAATTTAGAAAATGCATTCCTTAGAACTACAAGGATTTATAGTGGAGAAGGAGAACTGACCCTACTCCCCAGCACAATAATATAGCAGCGTAAGACCTTGGGGCTGACCTTAGGTTGTGATGACCTTTACCTGCACCTCCCCGTGATGTATGCTAGGTTCTGATGACCCTTACCTGCACCTCCCTGTGACGTATGCTAGGTTCTGATTACCTTTACCTGCACCTCCCCGTGACGTATGCTAGGTTCTGATAACCCTTACCTGCACCTCCCCGTGACGTATGCTAGGTTCTGATGACCTTACCTGCATCTTCCCGTGACATATGCTAGGGGCATCTCCATGTTATTGATCAGAATTTGCAACAACCATATTGAAGATCATGGCGTACTTGCTACTGTGGGAGGTAGCCTCATCAATGAAAGAAAGGGAGTGGTTAGGACATGGTCCAGATTAATGTAGCACATAATTAGTCATTTATCTACGCTGAACAGTCAAATGTCCTTCTGTCCATAACTTAAGTCTAATGATTTCAGAATTCTTACAATTGTCCACGCCCATCCCATAGCATTTAGAGAAGACCGCATGCTCACAATTCCTCTACAGAAACATCCCTGCCAGTGAAGCCCAGAGGGATTAAAGGATGTCTGGCTCAGGAGCAGAGTACAAGCTGAGTAAACAGTGACCTATATTTTGACAGTTGGGACATCTTTCAGAATGTTTAAATATTGGTCTAATTCTTGTCATTCAGTTACATAGCATTGTTTAAACATTCAACATGTAGTCACCTATATTTCAAACTGTCACTTTGGTGTACTGTCCCTGCAGGCAGTCTATTGACAGAAATCAGTTAGATCACCATTGGCGTTTAAAAAAAAAGTTAGCCTCACATACTGTCATAATGGAATAGTGTTAATGAACAACATTTTAGGTAGTTAAAAACCTTTCCCATCAGCTCATACATTTTACATTTGCACACTAAACATACTTTACAACTGACGGTAGATTTAAATTCAAACGTGCAGATAATGATCAAAGTAATCAGTGCTCCCTTTTGTTAATGGATGTGTTTTGATATTGTATAACCTTTACTGCTATTTGGGAAAATAATGATGTTCTTAGGAAAGATTCTATTACTATCTAAATTATTCCATTATGCCCAGCACTCACTATCCGGTATTAACGCAAACTACATTTTTATTTCTTAGTAATTTCTCAGTAATAATAATGTATTACATTTGTGAAGCACTTTTCCACAGATATGAATAATCTCAATGCACATAAAAATATGAAATTTTAGAATATTGTAATAACAAAATAAAAAATCATCTAGCCATATTTTGAGTCTAAAAGGATCGCCAGACTCACAATATGGGAATAATAGGCCAGCTTGAAAGCCCTGACAGACTGAACAGCCCTCAAACTGTAAGGCAGCAATCTCAAAATGCACAGAGTCTGGGTTAAAAATGCATTATCTTCCATGATGGTCAGGAAGCCATCTATCAGTTCTATCTCCCACTGGCCCACCGGAGATGGACACCAGTCAAGCCTTACTGTAATAATATTTTTAGTACACTTTCCCTGCTCAAATTATCACACAGTGCTTCAATTGAGATCTGTCGCTCATGTCACTCAGCCTCTGCAGAGCCAGATAATTTCTCCCTTTGAGCACAGTGCATCTTCTAAGAGGTCTAACAGATCATTGTTAAGTGAAATCAGACATGCAGACCGAGGAGAGAGATAGGACTAAGAGACTACTCCAGAGGAAGTGAAGGAGATGATAGCAAAGTCCGATCAGGAAAAGGTGACCAATGGGGACATCCTATTTATATACAATGCCAAAGAATGCCAGGATACGTCAGAGCCTCTACGCAACACCTGGACCAAAATCTCCAAGATACAGGTGGGGTGAAGCAGAATCTACCGAGCATGAACACATCAACAATAACGCAAACCGCCTGTGTAGCATTTCATTTCCAATTACATCTTTTCCCAATTCCTTGAAAACATCATTTTTTCCCCTCCAGCTTTTTGTGATGGAAATCTTACAAATGGATCCTTTAAGAGAGATGTTTTTTCTTCAAACAAAACAGGCCCAGGATTCAATGAGGCTTTGAATGCTCATGATGTATAGAAGAGCTAAAGAGAGTCACACCAAGCTGCAGCCAGGCCACACTTAACCCTAAACAGCTGCTGTCTGCTAGGGATCAGAATAATGACACCGGAGTCACAGTGGAGGCATTGATAATGAGAGCCAGACAAGCTGGACAGAGATCAGCGAGCCAGTAATTTCAAATCAAATTATGTAAAAAGAAGAGAATGACACGTACCATTCTCATGCCTCATGATGACCTCAGATGCTGTAAAGAAAAAGGTAACATTTAACATGGATTTATGCTTTTACACAATCCCTATCACACTAAAACCTGTTCTATGAATAATATACACAAACCATTTAGCTAAATTCCAAAAGGAAGTCTGTTTACACCAACCCATAAGCACTATTCATCTCTGTTTAACGCTAATCTCTGTTTCATTCACACTTTTTTTACACACAACTCTCTGTGTGAAGCACAGTTGTTGTCATGTAGAAAAATGCTATTCAATATCAAAACTCAATTGACGTAATTTCTTTAATGTTTGTTTGATTATAAAAACGTCCCCAAACGACTGCTCTGAAGATAGAAACTCTAGGTACGACAAAGCTGTTTTCAATTGTTGATAGACCAATATTATATAAGACATATAATTTAAAATCACGACTATTCAAACTTGAATAGCAGTGGGTTGTGTCAATTTATTCGGTTGCGCAGGAGCAAGTAAACTTGAATCCTTTTTGTTCTGATTGTTTTTACCTGTTCGTTATTAGCCCTCGTTAGCTCCATAATTAGTCTGCCCTGTTCCGCCAGCACTTTATCAAGTTATTGTGTGTCTTGCCTGCCTGACGTTTTGTTGTGGGTTTCTCCAAGTCTTATGGCTGTGGGGGGCTTTATATACTCTTGACAAAAATGTTGTATGTTTGTTATAAAATGTGTGTAAATAAGTAGGAGAACTGGCACCAAATGCTATGGCCATCTTCCTATGTGTTCTCCGAGCACTGTCATTTCACAGTGGTCTAAGAGTGAACTCCAGCCTCGTGCACATTACTTCTCCTTGGCTGACACAATGATACAAAGAAACCGGCAGTCACACATTTGCATGTATTCAATTAGCCCCAGCCAAAGCTAGGCTTTTGGTCTTTACACTGAAACTCTGGACCAAAACTGGACTGACTTGTTGATCAGTTTATTAATCTACTTTGATCAGTACATGTCCTTCACTGCACAGAATCCTCAGATAAAATGGAGCTTAAATAAAAGAAAGCAAGTTCACGTAGCTCACTTTGGGGGCTATGGGGTGTGTGCCATGTACTGGAGGGAGATACGATTTTGAAGTCATCCATGTTCCTCATGACTGAGTGGTCTCTCCTGATGACCTTGTTGAACATGACCCAAACAGGATCAGCCAAAAAAACTGAAAGTCACAGCCAGCTGACTATAATGTGTAAGGAAGCTCTTAATGGCAACGCTACAACAGGAGATTGTGGTTGTGGAGATTGTGGTTTTAACTTGTTTGGTGATGGTTCAGAACTCACACACCAGTTCCGCTTTTTACCTCCTGTATATAACCTTGTTTCTCACTTGTTTGCTCCAAAGGCTTGAAATGTAATAAATAGGGAATAAGTTCAAGGATAATAATTTCAACCAGGTCATTCGATATGACAGCCCTGGATTTGTTTCGGATAGAGGTTTGAAGAAACTGAGACTCCTGCTGAACACGTGATTTTTGTACTCATCCAATGATTTATTTTGGTCTTCTGCTCACATATCTCAAGCTTTAAATAAGTTGTTACTTTGACAGATCTGTTCTCTTATATCTAATTCAAAGTTCCTTGGTTGCGTATATGCTGAAAAATCATTCTTCCCAACAATGTTTTAGAACTTGGTGGAGGAGGAGAGGAGAGACACTCGGGGGTAATCTTTATATAAACATTGTCGGCCTGTTGACACCCTGGGAAGACGTTGAAGAGGTTCATCTCAGACCTGTCAACACTGTGTCTCTCTGTGAGGTCAGAGGTGACAGACATGAAATCTCCCCGGTGAAGACGAGGATGAAGAGGGATGACACTCCCTCACTGACATGTCCTCCGTCTTGACGTAACCACCCTAGACAAACATACACCTGAAACACCTTAATTCTTTACCCGAGTACTCAACTTACATACTGGCAATGCAGTCCTTTCTGTTTGCTGGCGAAATATTCAAATTTGCTAGTGATTGCTTTTCCCAATATAATCACAATCAATTGCTTTTGACTTCATTTGTACTCATGCGACAAAAGTGAGTGCGTTAATATAAATGCTTAGCATTTTTTGGTCCAAATAAGAATAAAAGCTGAAACCATAAAAACAATAATATATTACATCATGTCCAAATACAGTTGTTCTCAACTGATACGACACATTTCTCTCCAAAGTAAAGCTAATGCTGTCAAAATGACTGACGGAGACATATAAACATTTGCAACACTCATTGTACATTTTTATTGATTTCACACAAATTGCATAGATCATTTTCTCCAAATACTACTCACAAAACTCTCCAAACCAAGGGCCTTGTTTTCAAAGCAGTTAACACAGCCAGTGACGCCGACAGGGGGGAACAACCGTGAACGTTGTCCCGGGCCCAGGCCTGGGGGGGGGGCATTTGGTAGGTTTAAATATAATTATTAATTTGTCAGTCAATGTTAGTATTCAGTACTATCGAGAAGGTTAACAGTTACTAAACAGAAGAACTGCATTGATGAAGGGATTCATGTTTTTGCTGCTTTTTTTTATACAGCATTATGATTAAACCTTTTTCTGTAAAAATGGTTTGTTCTACCAACAGCCAATCAGGGTGATACCCTAACACCAACGGCCAACATAACTTTGTTAAAGCTGCACTAGGTAGGATTTATTCAGTAAAAAAG
Organism: Esox masquinongy; assembly: GCA_016801175.1. Classification (NCBI taxonomy): domain Eukaryota; kingdom Metazoa; phylum Chordata; class Actinopteri; order Esociformes; family Esocidae; genus Esox; species Esox masquinongy. The sequence continues at coordinate 87,471 of JACXGI010001465.1, read as the reverse complement.
TGCCAGTGGAATGTCATTCTATCATTTCTGGAGCACGCCACTACTTCCCAGGCAATCCCGTTCCAGCCAATCGCCTTCTGCGAGGCAGGCTTTCCTCCTTGGCTTATTTTGTGAACGCTTACTTGGATGATATTACATATAGCATAAGTATGCCGTAAGGAGCGAAGTTTGCTTACCATAAGAAACTATAATGGCAGCTAGAGACCAGGATGATAGTCAGTTCCTCCCATGTCTACTACAGCATACACTATGAAAACAGCAAAGCGAAAGAAGACTTAGACCAACTCTCTGTAGCTAGCTACCAGGAACCCTAAGCTAACGTTAGCAAGGCTAAAAAAAATGTACAGGTAATTCCATTTTTCATATTTTTATTCGGAACATGATTCTCTATCGGGCATTGGTGCGGAACCACTTTCTGATGGGTGAGTAATTGCAAAATGCTGTAATTGTTTTTTTTGCTGAAACAAATCCTACATAGTGCAGCTTAAAAAATGTTCAAATTTAACCAATAAATTTGTCTAACTACAGTACTGTAGCTATCTGGCTAAAACATTGCCACCATGCAACCAAAACTAGGAGCACAGAAATGGAAGGACAAATCTAAAAGAGAACGTCTAAATATGTGTAGCAGTTTAGTATTGGCTGATTGGGACTGAGTAGGTTATGAATTGAAAAGATGTGACATAATTAATTACCTGTGTTGAAAACAAAGGGATTTGAATGTGGCCTTGTTATGAATTAAAACATTAAACAATAAAACGTTATGACCTGTTTTTTAGACAGTAAAATAATTACTATTAATTAATTTTTTGGCCCGTGGTTTGGGTCCTAAACGTTAAATTTTGTCCTGGGCCCTGTCATTCCTGTCGGCGTCCCTGAACACAGCTACCCTAGAGATGCTAAGCATAATTAACAGAGAAGTACCAATTCTCTAAACACAACAAACAAAACTCATACATTACATTAAGTTCAATTTACACCTCAATTTGCCGTCCTGTTATATTCTCATGGCATGTGCTCAATTGCAATCAAATTGTTGTCAGCTGGGTTAGTAAAACACTCGGAACCGGTTGTGCAAATGGCTAATTTGAACTCACAGCAATCAGCACTTCACTATGGTTGAATGGAGTCATCTGCAAAGGACCCGGACCCTGAAGAAACAATGGTGGAGCCTGGAGAAACAATGGAGGAGCCTTGTGAAACAATGGAGTAGCCTAGAGAAACAATGGAGAAGCCTGGAGAAAGAGAGAGAAGAAGAGGTGTAAGAGTGGCAGGAGCTAGAGTAGGCAGGGATAGGAAGATGAGTGGAAGAGTAGAGGAAGATGATAGAGGAGAGCAGGAAGGGAGAGAGAAAGAGGGGAGCATGTAGAAAGAGCTTGGGAGAGAGGGAGAAAGAGAAAACAGGTAAATGCTTTGAGGGGATTGCATTTCTGCCCCTTGTGTCAGTTAATTGTTTAAACTATATTGTTTTCCCATATATTGTACATACAGTAAATCAGGTAGCATGACAGCCTTATAATAGTTGGTAAAAGAATGTTTTTCCCACACATTGTTCAGAATGAAACTCAGCGACTCTCAGAGCAAGAACAAGATGCTGTTATAGATATCATCACACAGAGCAACGCCATCCGCCTGCAAGAAATAAAACCGAGAATAATCTAGGGCAGTCGAGTTTGTACACCATGTCGCTGGTGTACAGAGTGGCATCAGAGAGGAACTCTGATTACTGTAAGTGAAGGTTCTGCGATTGTTAAGTTAGTTCTAGTGAGTGTGTGTATTCCCATTTGGTACATTTTATGAAGTAACTGTATTAGAACTGTAATGATGTGTGGAGTGGACAAAACATGATCACCAGCAACAACGCATTGTGCCAGCTGGGGCCATTGTTTTCCTTTGGAGAGATTGGTACCCACTGAAACTGGAGGCCAGCTACCCTGGGCGTTCATATTGTAATGTTAAGTAGCAGAAATAAAAGCCTCCCTGTGCCTGGTTCTACATCACCAAGTATCTATTCAATAGAGGACACGTCTGTAGTTTTGATGACAATGCTTGTTTTTCATGAAGTTGTTATCTGAAAAGATAGCAACGTCATTTTGCAATGGAATCGGGCTGTTTTGCAAAACAAGAGTCTGTTTCGATGGCCATGTAAACTGTTCTGAGAGCACACTCCTTAGTTTGGAGAAACACATCAAATCCATTGGGGAGAACTGTAGTACACAGATAATTGGCCAGTTGGCATTTTCAGGGTAACATTTTTACCATTGTTCCAGGAGTTAAATTCACTCTGTGAGAGTTGTGGTGACAGTCAACAGGACATGTAAACCCTAGTGATTGTATCGCACATTCCCAAATGTCCTCCAGGCACGCAAATTACTAAAAAGAAAACACTAGCATTTCACTATCACTTAACTGTCCAAGCTGGTACGAGGGGCTGATAAGATTTTTTTTTTACAGATTTTCTGTAAAGCTTGATGTAGTAATTGAAGGAGGGGCCAATTTCCAAATTTAGAACTGCCCTCTTGGCTATCCCCATGACAACAATGTACAGCTTTCTCGACATGCCAGAAAACACATCATCATCGGCGTTGAACCAAGATCCTCTCTGACAACTGAGTGTGAATCTATGCAGTTTTGAGACCAAACTACAAACACACACGCGTGCACTTACAGAACACACAAACACACACTGTGGTGGGCCCAGAGGACTCCAACCTAATGTCACTTCCTGAGATCAGTTTGATTTGTATCGCCAGCAGCACGTCTTTGGTGAGAGCAACACAGTGACGTTGTCGCGTGACCAGCTCCTCCACGAGGCCGGGCTGCTAGCGCTATCTGCTATCTGTCTCCAAGGCTGAGTCCCAAACGGCACCCTTGCTCCTATATAGTCGACCACTAGTGTACTACTATTGCACAGTTCAGGGAACAGTGTGCAATTTGGAATGCACTATTGTCTTCTTCACAGTCCCGGGCTTTGTCTGTTATCGCTGCGTAGTCCTATCTGGCTGGCTGGCTCCTCCAGGAGGAGTTGTTCTGCAATGGCCCACGGTTCAAATTACCCTTCAAAGCAGTCAATGGCTATCGGCAGGGAGACACGTCCTACAAGCCAGTGCTGACAGCAGGGCAGCTATGGATCTCACTTTGCCGCCTGGCGCTTTTTTGGTTTACCAGTCTTCCTCAGATCCGAGGCGTAAAATGTTTGTTTACACCACGAACATGCAATGCTTTTACTTTCACACTATTTCCTCATTATAGTGGCCATCCCCACAGGAGGCCTGCAATACCTCTTACAAGCAAACTACTTTCAAGGCAGTTTACAGTGTTTAATGGGGATGTACTCTCAGTTCTACAATACAAACTTTGAAGCTTAACTTTGATAGTTGTGAAATCAGGTAGCTTCAGTACCCTGAGAAATTACATTTTGTAATATGACTAATTACACACATCCAGGACAACATTTGTCAGCAGAATATGATGCTCTCCCCATGGCACTAGCAATTAGCACATAAGTTATGGATACTTTATGTGGGTGATATTGATAAATACTCAGACAATATCGAACCGCTTCAGGGTCAAAGCTGTCATTGAAACTGACAGCATCCTGCGAAGGCGAAACTAGCTATCCGTGACCCATCATCAGACCTTGCCGGAAGACAACACCAAAAAATATGCAACTTGACATCCTTATTTAGACTGGTTACTTTGCTGAGCAGTGCTCAGATGACAAACAACAACAACTTCCAACATTTTTAGCCACCATCTGAAATGCTGAAACAAGAGACTGAGAAGATAGGCTCACTAATGCTCCTGTTACCCAATACTGCGAGCCCAGGATATGGATTTACATGGAGATGGAAATCAATGTTTACACCATTAGCAGTTGGGTGTCTATTCTTTTAGTTATTTTGATTTCCAAATTAAAATGGTGCTCTCCGTTATCGGCAACGTGACCGGTATCCCTTCTGTGTTTCCTATCCAAAACACTTGAGCATGCTCTCTCTGATCACACCCTCCAGTTATCTATCTCAGAGCAATTTCCTTGACCGTAACCGCTTAGGCTTCCAGGCAGGCCTCTCAACCGAGACCGTTCACCTCTGCTTCACAGAGGCTGTCTGCCCTGCAAAAGCTGACTCTTTCTGTTCACATCTTTCTAGATCAAGCTGCTGGCTTCAACACGGTGAACCGTCAGATCCTCCTCTCAACCCTTTTGTCTCAGGATCTGCATACTCTTGGATTACATCCTTCCTAGAAGGTAGCTCCAATAATATGCGTTTTTGTAACGTGTCTTTTATTTACACAGCTGAGCCCTTTAACACACCAGTAAAACCACACGACACAATGGAAAGTCATAATTAACAAGAAAAGTGTGTTTAGCAGACATGGAAATTGCCTTATATACACTAAAACAGTTGTCATAACATCACTCTGTATGGCATTCCATTGGTGTTTTGAGTGATTTTGCAAATATTAGATTAAGCCTGTGCGGTATCATGAGGACTAGCCTGTCTTGAGTGTATGTTTGAAAACTGCTGTTTTTTCAAGTAATGGTGACAGAGAGATGATCAGCATCTGCTGATCAGCATCTGCTATATATATATATGCATATATATATATATATATATATATATATATATATATATATATATACTCATAGTATTTACTGTCGTATTTACAACTGTTGTATTTACAACCAAATGTTGTTTCTCTTAGTTAAATAACCAATATAAAGTTAAATAACCAATATATTGTAATATACTTTATATCTTCTACAGTATATCCAGTAATTTGTCTTTCTCAGTGCAGATTCTTAAACTTTGTTTGCCAGTAATATGATTCTGAACATTTTGAATAATAATACATTCATCTCTTCAAACCAAAAAGCTTCATCACCCACGTAGTTACATTTTTAATGAGATGGATGAAAATGAATGACCTTTTTAACATCACTTGTAAAAGGTGGTAATTATAAATTCAATCCCACACCTATAATTAGCAGGAGAACAAAATACATACTTTTACAAACATGTGACATTAATGACCCGAACCTGTCTAATCAAACAAACATGGAGGCTGTAAAATATGCAAAGTTTTGACAACATTACATAACTTGACTGCACAGTTGAAAGTTGGATGTTGGCTGTTAATCATAGTAGTTGTCAAAACACTCAGTGAGGAGAAATCTGATGAGATTCAAATTTTGACTTCCAGTTATGTTGTTTCTGCAGAAATCTAAATATTGTTCTATTAAATGTGTCCGTGAAAGGCTGTTCATTTCAAGAAATTAGAGTATCCAGAGAAGAGAAAAATATTTATTTTCCTTAGAACCCAAACCTTTTGAGATAGAACCAACTAATATACATTTTCTGAGAGTCAAGGGAACAAGATTATAGTCAATGCCAGTTTTTGGCATTGACTTTCACAGGCTACACGGCACTTACAATTAGTCAGAGACCCACACATACAGCTCCGGAAAACAATTAAGAGACCACTGCATCTTTTTCTTTCCTTTCCAAAAAAGTTGAAAAGGAAAGTTTTGAGTGAGGAACAGAAGCGTTCAATTTGCGGTGGTCTCTTAATTTTAACCCTTCTGTTCCTCACTCAAAACCTTCCTTTTCGACTTTTTTGGAAAGGAAAGAAAAAGGTGCAGTGGTTTCTTAATTTTTTCCAGAGCTGTATGTAGCGACAGTTGTTTAATGTTGGGAAATATTTGTAAGAAAAAAATGAAAGATATTGTTTGCATAAATATTCAAACCCTGTAATGTGAAAGCCCCCAGTTTACGCAAAGTAAAGTGTCTTGACGAGGACTGAGAATCTGAAGGGAAGTGCAGACTAAAGAGCACCCTAATGAAGTTATAGATGAAATACAAATGCAAAGATTATGAAAATAGTAAAAAAAAAAAAGATTTCCAAGTACTTAGATACCCCAGTGAACACAGCTGCATTACACCACCCAGGCACTGCCAAGAAAAGATTGTCTGTAAAAAACATCGCTCAAAAAAGGAGGCTTTTTGGAGAAGCCACAGAGGGGCTTTGAATGAGCTACAGAGTTCAGTGGCTGGGAGTAGACTAATGGTGCACTGATTAATCCTATCAAAAGCTCTGGAAAAATTGGTCTTGGTTTGGAGGGGGGCAATGAAGAAGCCTTCACTCAAAAAAGTACATCTGAAAGCTTGACAGTGAACCAGCTGCAATGTGAGAAAAAGTTTCGACTGGGCATCTTGTTCAAATTTAAGGAAGAATGGACGGAGCAAAAACATGGAAATCCTGTACAAGAACCTTCTTCCAATCCGCTAAGACTGATGATTGTGAGAAATGTCACTGTTCAGCAAAACAATGACCCTAACAAAAAGGTCAACGCAACATTAGACTGGCTAAAGAACAAAATGAATATTCTGCAGTGGCCAAGTCATAGTACTGATCTCAATCTCATTGAGAATCTGTGGCATGATTTCAAAATTGCAGTCCAAAGCGCCATCCTATAGACCTGAACAACATGAAGCAAATCTGCCAAGAAGAATGGGTCAAAATCACTCCTGACACTGCAAAGCTGGTATGTTATCATGAATCATTCTAACTTTTTGGAATTTGTTTCTGAAATACCATGTTCATTATAATGTGCAGTAGAGCGTTTTTAATTGGTTTCAGAATTTGAATGGCATTTGTCTCTGTGTTTCTTCAAACACTTGAATTGCTTTGTCGAATGAGAGGATGACTCTAATGAGAAAAATGTCCTTTCAGTATCTTTATTCTACTCTGCTAAGTTATCAATCTTGGATGTCAAAAGTAATGATATAAAAACTAATTAAACAAATAAAAGGCAATAAGTCAATTTATCAGCATTTGCACTGCTTTGTAATAGTGGTTGCTTATCACAGGAGAACATCTGCATTTGTTTATTGAGAAGCACACAGGATGGTCACATGGTTTGGCTTTGAATAGCAGAAAATGCATGGCAAATAAATGTACATTTCATTCTCAATTTAAGGACAAATGTCACAGTGTAATGCAAACCAGCTACCCAAATCAGCCAGACTCCCAGAGTTGATTTTATTAACTAAGACATAGAAAGCATTTGTTGTCTTGATACCAATTTGGTTCATGCCGGATTTATTAAATCTGCTGTGAGATTTGGTTCATCCTAACATGCTGACAGTCCCAAGTTCGCTGTTAGTTTCTGCAAAGAAACTGCCTTAGTCAATAATTGGATATCACAAAATTGGGGTGGAAAATAGAGTATAAGAAAAAAAAACATGGCATTTTTATGAACGTTTGAAATTCTGGAAGGTATACTGCAATAACAGGCATTATCAGAAATATTCCAGCCTGAGTGGTCTTTCACCAAAGCTCTGTTGGAGATAGATCGATAGAGAGAGAGTGGTGGCTGTGCAACGTAACACTGCAGGCAGAACCAGAAAAGAGAAAAGAACAAGTGTTCTTTTAAAAGTTTGTTAACCAATAGCATTGCTCCCAGGAGACATCAGACCTATTCAAGATGTGACCACAAGAGCACCTCTTCTCACAGACGTGTGAGAACGACTGGTTGCGGGATGGGGTTGGTAGAGAACAGTACAGATTTCTGAGAAACAGCAGGATTCTTCCATACAGTGTATGACAACAACAACTACTCACCAGAAAGACAACTTCAACTAACAGTAAAACACAACATGAAATGCAGAACATTAGCTGAATTTTCTTAGTTTTAAGGTTTTTAACAGAAGTGTTTATAGTCATTTTTCCCAGAATGAAAGGGTTATTGTAAATAACTCCCTGCTATCAACAGAACCCAGCATCCAGGATTCAACCAACCTGTTTTCAAAGACAGGTTGCGTCAACAGAAGCCTTCAGAGACAGCTCAAAGTAAGGGTTATTACACCAAAACATGTTCGGTCTGAACTATCCCTTGAATTAACCTGTCACTCACGGTGTCATAGCTCCAGCATGTAAATTATCCAGATTGGTTTTAGTGGCACACCACAATGAAAGGTAATGTCAAGTGCCATTCATTATGTAAAAAACTGTGATGAAAGAAATAACTCTTATAGGATGGTGAAGGAACACCAAGCGTATAGACCTAGCTACAGTTCCATAGCAGCTAAATGTGGCTTGAAGCTACGACCTTCATCTGAAGTTTAATAATCTTTTAAAGCAGAGAACCAGTTGACATATAGTTTCAGTGTTCCTGGTTGAAGGAACTGTTAAACCAAGGACAAAGCATCTGGTTAACTGTGTTGACTGCTTGACCGCTGTTCCTGTGGCCGGTTGCCGGGCCATCTAGACAGGCTACTGTGCCAGTCATCACACACCGCATCTGGCAAGTACTTCCTCAGGCCACCAAATTCCTCGCCTCAACCCTTAATCAATTCCGACACTTCAGACTGGCTCCCTTGGGGACCCTCCGAAGGCTGATCCGTCCCACCTTAACACACAAACACACACACACACACACACACAGTGACATCTGTCCAACCTTCTGTCAGCAACTGCAATATCTTTCTGGATGTGACTGGCAATTTAAATGTCAAGCGCCTGTTGTGAGGAACCAACTCAAACATTACATGTTCCCTGGCACTTCCGGAAGACAAAATGCTAAGAGCTGTTAAGCCCTCCCTTACTGAAAAGGATGTACTCCCATACTGTAACCAGAAGTTTACAATTGAAAAATACTATCACATCCACACTGGGTATGCAAATATTTCAAATTTATGAATCGGGATTCTTAACGCCCAGAAGATGTCATCATTCTCTAAAATGACATTGGAGGTAGATTATGCTAGAGAAATGAACATTCACTTTGTTGACAATAGGGTCATTGCCTCAGTCAGAATGGCAACCTCAAAATGTAGGACATCTGTGGCACTGAAAAACCTGCAACCTCTTAGGTTAGGTTCTGTTTTGTTCTGTTTGGTTTTTGCTTTTGTTCTTGAATGTAACCTGTTCTGTTTTTTTCCTTTTCTTGAACGTAGCCTGTCCTTTTGTCATTATTGTTTTTACCTGCGTCTCGTTAGCTCCCTCTTTAGTCTGCTCAGGTCTCTTCCACCCTTGCTGAGTTATGGTGTGTGTCTTGCCTGCAGTTGTCTGTGTTTCTTCCTGTCTACTTTGTTCCTGCCATTTTGTTGTTTTTGCCCGTCTCAGTTTCGTTATTAAACCCTTTGTTGTCTGTTAACTCTACGCCTGGGGTCCTGTTCCCTAAATCATGGCATAATAACTCAACCGACAATGGACCCAGCAGAGTTACTGTGACATTTGGAGGACCAAGAGAGGCGTCAAAATGAGTTAACTCTGCTTGTCCTGAGGGCCGTAGTCCCCTGCCAGGGAGCTGCGATCTGGCCCTGTCAGCCCTCTGCCCGGAGGCCTTCCCAAACAATTTTTGAGGGGGGGCTATGGGGGCAACCGGCGTGGAGGGTCTAGGAGGAGAACCGGCCAGTGGAGCCCGGCAGCACCCCTGATCATCCCATGCCAGCCCAGCCCGGTGTCCCTAGTCCTGCCCTGGGGCAGAGCGCTCGCCAGCGCTGATGTCCTGCTCTGCTCCAGGGCAGGACCTTCTGCCTGCCATCATGCCCCGTCCAGCTCCGCAGCTTACGTTGTTTTCACCCGTCTCAGTTTCGTTATTTAACCCTTCGTTGTCTGTTAACTCTGCACCTGGCATCCTGTTCCCTAAATCGCAACACCTTTTTAGAACAATAGAGGGCTCTTATTGTCCCCAGCAAATAAACTCTATTGTCCCTAGCAAACTCTACCTCGCAGGAGGTAGAGTTTGTAGATAACTGGCTTTTTGGGACTCTCCCAGAAAGAAGGCCAAGCCTGATCTGCTGAAGAGCGACGGACTCCATCCTGGCTGGAGTGGTGCTCTTCTTTTATTTAGGAACATTGACAGGAGTCTCACTCCTATAGCCTCACCATGAGATCGGGTGCAGGACAGGCCGCAGACTGTTAGCTAGCCTGCTAGCATAGTCTGTCAATAGCATAGCGAGAGTAGTTAGTATAGTTTTGCCTATTGCGACCGTGACTCATTCCAGGCTGAGAAAAGTTAAACAAGATAGTGTTAACAATAGCAACCTTATTAAGATAAAGCCTTCCTCCACCTGGGTCACAAATAAAAATGACTGTATCACCTCGCATCTCAAAATGGGACTCCTAAATGTTAGATCCCTTGCTAATCACTGATCATAAACTAGATGTTATTGGCTTGTGTGAAACATGGCTAAAGCCTGATGAATTTACTGCCCTAAATGAGGCCTTTCCTCATGGCTATACTAGTGATCATATCCCCCGTGCATCCCGAAAAGGAGGGGGTGTTGCTAATATTTATGACAGTAAGTATAAATTTACTCTTAAACACATCACTGGTTTTCATTCTTTTGAAGTTTTACTCGTGAAAGTTAACCAGGCTGATAATTTGTTTTACATAGCTACAATTTGCAAGCCCCCTGGGCCATATACATTGTTCCTCAATGAGTTTCCAGAATTCTTGTCTAACCTTGTAGTCATTGCAGATAGTTTTCTAATTTTTTTTTCATTATTCATATGAAAAAGTCCAATGACCCTCTTCAAAAATTCTTTGAAGCCATAATTGACTCAATGGGTTTTGTCCAACATGTCTCAGGTCCAACGCACTGCCACAATCATACCTTAGCTTTAGTCCTGTCATGAGAAATAGTCCTGTCACGAGAAGTAGATCTAATAATTTCCCCCCAAAATCCTAGAATTTCGGATCACTGTCTTATTACATTTACCGTTAATACAAGAAATCCTCTTGCTCCGCAAACAATGACTTTCAAAAGCCGTACTATAAATTCTCGGACTGCAAATAGATTTCTTGATATTCTTCCAAGCTCACTCATTGATGACAGAGTAAATAAATCCGCAAACGATCTAATGAAGGATCTAAACACTGCGAAATACTTTAGATACGTTTGCACCACTAAAAACGAAAGAAATACGCAACAAGAAACATGCTCCCTGGTACACAGACAATACTAGTGCACTCAAGCTAGCCTCCAGAAAATTGGAGCGAAAGTGGCACTCCATCAAGTTGGAAGTATTCAGACTATCCTGGATAGACAGTACACTACAATACCGAAAAGCACTCACATCTGCTCGATCGGCTTATTTCTCCAACCTGATTGAGGTGAACAAAAACAATCCAAAATTTCTCTTTGATACAGTTCCAAAGTTAACAAAAAAGCAATGCTCAACAAGTGAAGTAGGTCTTCACTTTAGCTGTAATGAATACATGAACTTCTTTGATGAAAAGATCATCACCATTGGAAAACAAATAACTGACTCCTCCTTAAACAGTTATCGTCCCCAAAATCTCAGTTGTCCTGAGAATGTCCTGAACCTCCCTGACCTGGTGTCAATGAGGACACTTGAATTTTTTGATCCTGTATCACTCGACACTAAATTATTCACTACATTAGTAATGAGTTCTAAACCCACAAATTGTCAACTAGACCAACAAAATCACTTAAGGGGCTATTTCCGGTGCTAGGTCAGCCAATGTTGAACATAATAAATTGCTCCCTTTCCTCCGGATGTGTACCAAACTCACTGAAAATAGCGGAAATTAACCCTCTCCTAAAAAAATCTAATCTGGATCCAGACATATTAAATAATTATAGGCCAATATCGAACCTAGCGTTCCTCTCAAAAATCTTGGAAAAATGTGTTTCCCAATAACTGAATGCCTTCCTGAACATTTATGAAATGTGCCAATCTGGTTTCAGACCGCATCATAGCACTGAGACTGCACTCATGAAGGTAACAAATGACCTTCTAATGGCCTCAGACAAAGGTTCTGTATCCGTCCTGTTGCCTCTTGATCTTAGTGCTGCCTTTGACACTATTAATCACTCCCTTCTTTTAGAGAGACTGGAAACCCATATTGGGCTACGTGGACATGTTCTAGCCTGGTTTAAATCTTATCTGAAAGATATCAGTTCATATGAGTGGATGGCATGTCCTCTGACAAATCAAAGATATGTTTTGGTGTTCCTCAAGGCTCAGTTTTGGGTCCATTATTGTTCTCACTATATATGCTACTTCTGGGTGATGTAATCCGGAATTACACAGAATTTTCACTGTTATGCGGATGACACACAGTTATATATTTCAGTTTCACAGTTATATATATTTAAGCATGGAGAAGCCCCAAAATTAGCTACTTTGGAAGCATGCATTTCAGATATTAGGAAGTGGATGACAGAGAACTTCTTGCTTTTAAACTCAAGAAAAACAGAAATGCTCGTTTTAGGACCCAAGAAACAAAGAGCTTTATGGGCAGATCTCACTGTGAACCTCGACGGCTGCATGGTCGTATCCCAAAAAACTGTAAAAAACCTTGGCGTTACCCCCGACCCTGACCCCTGCTTTGATGAACATGTATATCTCAAGAGTTGCTTAATTTTCATCTTCGAAACATTGCAAAAATCAGAAACTTTCTATCAAGAACTGATGCAGAAAAACAAGTCCATCCTTTTGTTACTTCTAGATTAGATTACTGCAATGCTCTTCTTTGCGGTTACCCTGATAAATCAATAAATAAACTTCAATTAGTGTTGCACACATTACTCCAGTGCTAGCCTCTTTACACTGGCTGCCTGTTAGAGTTCAGGGTTTATTTTAAGGTTTTATTGTTAACCTATAAATCAATACATGGACATGCTCCTACTTACCTCACTGAAATAATCCAGCCTTACATACCTACACGTAACCTTAAATCGCAAGATGCAGGCCTTTTAATTGTACCTAGAATTTCTTAACCAACAGCCGGAGGCAGGGCCTTCTCTCATAGAGCTCCACTACTGTGGAATGATTTGCCAATTAAGGTTAGAAATGCAGACTCAGTGCAAACTTTCGAGTGTCTACTAAAGACTCATCTCTATAGCATGGTCTATGATTAAGTGCAGTCTGGCCCAGGGGCGTGAAGGTGACCAGAAAGGCTTGATACTGTCCACCCTTGCTGTCTTGCCAGGTGGGCTCTCATCGCCACTGGGATGCCCTCCCTCCAATGCCATTCGGGGGCGGAGTCACTTGCTTCTTGTTGTCTCTCTGTTGCGCACATTGTGCAATTGGGCTGAACTCTGGGATTGATGTCCTGCCTGTTGATTTCCTGCCTGTTGGGCCTTGTCCGGGGCCTCCCCTGGATAGGGCCACAGTGTCACTGGACCCCCCTGTGTCAGCCCCAAGGTCTTACGCTGCTAAATTATTGTGCCGGTGGAGTATGGTCAGTTCTCTTTCTCCAAAATCCTTGTAGATCTAAGGAATGAATTTTCCCTGTCTCCTGCCCTGTTTTAAACTTAGGAGGACATGAGCTCTATGAGGTCTGAATATGCTGACCCCCCCACCCTCCGCGTTGTCCCTGTCCTTGTCCATGCTTCCGACCTGGACTAGGTTTAAATAGAATCTGGACTCAGCCCACATGCACTTATTAATTATTACAATTTGTACTCTTAATATGTTCACCCGGTGCAGCCAGAAGAGGACTGGTCACCCCTCTGAGCCTGGTTCCTCTCTAGGTTTCTTCCTAAATTTCGGCCTTCTTAGGGAGTTTTTCCTAGCCACTGAAATTCACCACTACTGTTGTTTGCTCCTTGGGGTTTAAGGCCAGGGGTTTTGTAAAAGCACTTTGTGACAACTGCTGATGTAAAAAGGGCTTTATAAATAAATGTGATTTGATTGATTGATTGAATGATTGATTGAATGATTGATTGATTGATTGATTGATTGATAGAGCAAATGGTGCATCTGTCTAATGATCATGCTGTGCAATGTGTTTATATTATACATACACTATCTTATTTTATAATAAGTTGTTTGTTTCAGGTGGATGTTTATATTTTACATATCATCCCATATTCATTCAAACTTTGTATTGTGTGAGTTTTGTTCTTTCTATACTTTCTTAATGCAACACTAGACATAAACTAGGAGCCCAAGATTTTTGCAACACCTGCTATCTGCATGTCGGTGTATATGACCAATAAACTTCCCTTATCATCACTTGTCTTGACATAGTTTTAATAAGGACTACAAAAATATTGGGTTAACACATCCGCTCTGACTAACTTGATTAAGATACTTTCTGAGTGTGTGTAATAGGTGTAATGTTTGCATCATTAATCGTCCGGTGTCAGACCCCACCCGAGGTGCAGCCTCCCACAGAGACATCAACATGGAGGATAATTAGCAGCTAGCCAGATGACAGGTCAGCCATCTTCTTTATCTTGTACACACTGTGTCCCAAATCACCCTATTCCCTGTATTAAGTCTACTGCTTTTTACAAGTTTTTACTTTGCAATGAATCATTATCCTGCTGAATTGTAAAACTGATAGATGTGCAGTTGATTTGCTGTGATATCCTTCATAGACTTCCAGGAGGTAGAAAATATATTTTCTGGACAAGAAATCTAAACTGCTGTGATAGGTAATCCTGTCTTACTGACGTTTTGTCCTACAAATGCAGAGTGTTGAATGTAACTTTATGATTACTGGTAATTGTTTAAATGTTTCAAAAGTAGTTGGTCTGATTGTGACATGTAGGTGGTCACAGATCAGTTGTTAAACCAGGACATAATGTGTTTTCATATCACTCAGATGTAAGTAGAAATAGTTTAGAGAGGTAATTAAAATGACATTAATCAGCTGCAAATCATTATGAGTTGATTAGAAATGGAGTCATTCATGTTTCTTGTCATCAGGGAAATGGTGTCTGGTAAAAAAAAGAGCCAGGTCTTCTCCCTTGATATCGCTTCTCATTAAATGAGAAGATGAAATTAATTTCTTGCTTTCTCAACGAAGGTGAAAAGACGCTGAGGATAATGAAGTGACCATGGGTCAACTATATTTACTCAGCCTTAGATGTTGCCTACATGGCGACGTTTCTCAGATGGCCTTGGCACAAGCTGTCGCACTGGTTCTCTACTGACTAAACACATGGTGAATCACTCCCCCTCCTGCTCACACCTCCCATCGCCTCCATCCTGTCACCCGATGTAGAGGATGTCACATAGAGAGCGCACCTCCCTTCGCCTCCATCCCGTAACCCATGTCACCTCATGTAGAGGATGTCACATAGTGGGCACATCTCCCGTCGCCTCCATCCTGTCACCCGATGTAGAGGATGTCACATAGAGAGCGCACCTCCCTTCGCCTCCATCCCGTAACCCATGTCACCTCATGTAGAGGATGTCACATAGTGGGCACATCTCCCGTCGCCTCCATCCTGTCACCCGATGTAGAGGATGTCACATAGAGAGCGCACCTCCCTTCGCCTCCATCCCAACTATTGTCGCCCCTTAAATGAAAGGTATAACAAGTCATTATGGCAATAATATGGTGTGTTATTAACATTATGGGAAAAACCTAAAGCACTATTTTTCATTACATAGTATTTTTTTCCAGTAGCTCTAGTTTGTCCTAAAATAGAGAATGTAATTGCTTGATGGACCATGTTTTTTGTTATGTTAAGGTATTGATAGGGTAAAAGAATTATTACAAATTTGTTTAAATGCAGTGCGCTGGAAAATTATTTAAACATTTTCGCAAACGTTCCGTGGAGAAAGAAGCCAATAAGCTGCCAGCCCCGGAGGCTTATCAAGACATCACTTCCATCAACCCCGCCTGTCCTGATCCATTCCAATTTACATACTGCCCCAACATCACCACTCCCCAAAATGTTGTATTTACACTCATCTTTAAAACACAAAGCCCGTCAGGAAGATGGAAAACCCAGGGTTTCTCTGAGCCCTGCACAACTGGATCCGTAACTTTATGAAGGGCTGACCTCAGGTGGTGAGGACTGGCAACATTACCTACACCCCACTGACCCACAACACCAGGGTACCACCTGAGGTGCAGGGCAGAATGATTCACTTATACTGCAGAAAATCATCATGGACCTTAGTAACCTGAGCCGTGGGCTGTTGATGCTGATACCATCTAATGGGGCAGATTCAGTTCAGAAGCATTGAAATCAGGAAAGAGAGAGCTTTCAGCCCCGGGCACTCAGATTGCTAATTTTAGACTACAAGAGAGAGAATAAAATGATAGATAGACTTGTCCTGGTTTTCATAATCATTTGCGTAGCGTTTGAATTTATACCGGCATCGGCTGTCGTCACATTGGAGAGGGTTTCACTCCGGAACCAAGGGATCTGTGCACGCAGTAACCTGATCGGCCCTTATCTGTTTCCTCTATAGCCGACAGAGGTAAATTCATGGGCTACATTAGGTAGCCTGAATAAAATCTATTTGGAAGGTCCAGGCCTCGTGTTTGGCCCGGTCTAAGTGTTGGTTTTCCTGCCGCTCTTCAGGAGCAGCTGTACCGACTGAGCCCAGAGTAGGGGATAGGCTCGGGATGACAGGAGCCACGACTTCCAAGAGAAGACAAGAGAGATGGAGGAGCTCGGTACACTCACCAGAAGAGAGCGACATGGTTAAGGGAAGAGTCCGTTATTAGTCTTCTGAGTTGACATGGGGGGACCGCTGTAAGTCCCCCTTAGATGTGAAGATGCTCTTTAACCCGTCTGAGGGAGAGGGACTCGGGACGAGTGTTAGCGTTGTTCAACAAAAGACATTAAAACAATACATTCCAGCGTATCACCCATATGGAAGGAAGTTCAAACTTAATTGGAACGATGGTAATTTGTTTTATGTTGTGATTTTTTGTACTGAAACTTCTGTGCGCTTGCTACTCTTAGCCAGTTCCCTCTTGGAAAGGAGATTGTTAATCTCAGTGTGGCTAACCTGGTTAAATAAAAGTTAAATAAGAAAAATAAAGGCTCCGCTCTCTGGTCAGTTGCGGATCCAGTGCTCGACGTCACCAGTCAACTAGCCGTTGCCACCACCGCGCCCTTTTCATTGACCAACCCCGGACTGTTGTCGTCTTGTCATTACACACACCTGTTCCTCATCCCCTCATCGTGATGTGTATATCTGTTCCCTCTGCTCCAATTGTCCTTGTGCTTAATTGTTCTCTGTGGAGTATCGATGTCCTAAGGACCAGTTGTTCGCTGTTCACTCTGGTTTCCAGGCCCAGCCTGTGTTTTTTTTCACCCTATAAGTCAGTCACATTATTACCCAGTACCTTTGTTCACGCAGTGCACGTTTTGTAGTGACTAAATAAAACTCCTTATTCCTTCGAACTCCTGCGACTGTCTCTCTTCATACACACGCCACACTGGTGTCCATCGTTTATAGTGGATTTAAGTTACAACATTTTCAAAACGGTCAGTTAAGGGAACACTTGCATGTTGCAAACCAATAGTTGACTTCCAAAATGGAGAGGTGTGGGACAGCTGCCACTATAAGAAATTAGGGTTAACTGCCTTCGTCAGGGACAGAACAGCAGATGTTTTACCTCGACGGCTCAGGGACTTCAATCTAGCAACCTTTCGGTTACAGGTCAGATGACTGTGATTGCTAGACTGCCTACTGACACAGGCAGGTCAGATGACTGTGACTGCTCGACTGCCTACTGTCACAAGCAGTAGAGGTATTATTTGTAGAGGGATTGAGGGAAGAAAAACATAAAAAGGGTATTTTTAGGCTTTTTGCAGAATATGGGAGACGTGTGAACAAGTGAAGGTGTTTCTTGGGAAATTTAAAGTTGCCTGGTTCATATTTTTCTTCTGTTGATATTATTTGGGTTACAGCCTTTTTATGTTTATTGGATTAGTCAACTCATTTTCATTTGAATGTCTCCGGTGGCTTTCAATGTCTGGAAGTTGACTGTTTCCTTTTATAGAAATGTCTAGAGGCGCGTCACTGTTGGCCCAGAAAAGGTTTGGGTCTAAAGTTTTGTTTGGACAAGGTTTGGATTGTCCAATTTCTGTGAGGCAGAATAGGGAGAAAATAGTTGTTAACCTCAGACTTTGAAGCCCGTCCTTTCAGGTAATCAGAATTGCCGCTTTAATATGTAGTAGATCAGTAGTGGAGGCTCGTGTTTTGCCCGTATAATTGTGTCAGCCTCGATAAGGTTAGCCATCCCAGTGGATTGGGTAGACAGATTACTGAGTAACATTAAAGCTTTAGCATAGAAGGACATAACTTGAAGCACCCCACTGAGTCATCTATCAAGGCAATTGTGATCTAAGAGTTTTCATTTTATGAAGGTAGATACTGCCATAGTGCCACTATGTTTCTGTTACAGGGGACTCCTCCAAAATTCCTCCAAAATTTTAGGGCTGGGATGGTGACCTTGGCGTCAAACAACTCCCCTGTTTCCTTATATCTACATTTGTCTCTACTGTATATTAGAATTATTGAGGTGGGGCAAGTGTCAAGGCACTGCCTTTTCTTCTAAATAGAAAAGAAGAAGAAAAAAAACAATTCCATCCATTTACAAGCACATTACAATTGGGTGTACTTAATTGTTCGTGTTGTAAAAGGCATATTTTTCACATTCTGTCACTTCTTGTTCTTAAAGAACTCATGTTTGACCAATGTTTAAGAGAAGATAACATCTGTTTTGTGTTGTCTGGGTCCCCTTGTTAGTCTAATCATTGTGAGTGGACCACTTTGTCTCAAAGCATTGCTGCTGTAATTGCTGCTGTAATTGCTGCTGCGAGTAACACATAGTTTAAATTCATTTGAAGTTTGGTAGATTAAAATCTTGACTTGTTCATCTCTTCTGTTCTCCTCTCCCAGGCATGTTGGTATTCAGACATATTGTCCTGCTCCAGCAGATGAGCGACTCCAGGCCTGATTTTGTACGTTTGCCCACTGACAAAGAAATGATCAGTCTATAATTTTAATGGTAGGTTTATTTGAACAGTGAGAGACAGAATAACAACAAAAAAATCCAGAAAAACGCATGTCAAAAATGTTATAAATTGATTTGCATTTTAATGAGTGAAATAATTATTTGTTTCCTCTGCAAAACATGACTTAGTACTTGGTGGCAAAACCCTTGTTGGCAGTCACAGAGGTCAGATGTTTCTTGTAGTTGACCACCAGGTTTGCACACATCTCAGGAGGGATTTTGTCCCACTCCTCTTTGCAGATCTTATCCAAGTCATTAAGGTTTCGAGGCTGACGTTTGGCAACTCGAGCCTTCAGCTCCCTCCACATATTTTCTATGGGATTAAGGTCTGGAGACTGGCTAGGCCACTCCAGGACATTAATGTGCTTCTTCTTGAGCAACTCCTTTGTTGCCTTGGCCGTGTGTTTTGGGTCATTGTCATGCTGGAATACCCATCCACGATCCATTTTCAATGCCCTGGCTGAGGGAAGGAGGTTCTCACCCAAGATTTGACAGTACATGGCCCCGTCCATCGTCCCTTTGATGCGATGAAGTTGTCCTGTCCCCTTAGCAGAAAAACACCCCCAAAGCATAATGTTTCCACCTCCATGTTTCCACCTCCAAACACGGCGGGTTGAGTTGATGCCAAAGAGCTCGATTTTGGTCTCATCTGACCACAAGACTTTCACCCAGTTCTCCTCTGAATCATTCAGATGTTCATTGGCAAACTTCAGACGGACCTGTACATGTGCTTTCTTGAGCAGGGGGACCTTGTGGGCGCTGCAGGATTTCAGTCCTTCACGGCGTAGTGTGTTACCAATTGTTTTCTTGGTGACTATGGTCCCAGTTGCCTTGAGATCATTGACAAGATCCTCCCGTGTAGTTCTGGGCTGATTCCTCACCGTTCTCATGATCATTGCAACTCCACGAGGTGAGATCTTGCATGGAGCCCCAGACCCAGGGAGATTGACAGTTCTTTTGTGTTTCTTCCATTTGCAAATAATCTCACCAACAGTTGTCACCTTCTCACCAAGCTGCTTGGCGATGGTCTTGTAGCCAATTCCAGCCTTGTGTAGATCTACATTCTTGTCCCTGACATCCTTGGACAGCTGTTTGGTCTTGGCCATGGTGGAGAGTTTGGAATCTGATTGATTGATTGCTTCTGTGGACAGGTGTCTTTTATACTGCTAACAAACTGAGATTAGGAGCACTCCCTTTAAGAGTGTGCTCCTAATCTCAGCTCGTTACCTGTATAAAAGACACCTGGGAGCCAGAAATCTTTTTGATTGAGAGGGGATCAAATACTTATTTCACTCATTAAAATGCAAATCAATTTATAACATTTTTGACATGAGTTTTTCTGGATGTTTTTGTTATTTTTTGTTAATCTGTCTCTCACTGTTCAAATAAACTTACCATTAAAATTATAGACTGATCATTTCTTTGTCAGGGGGCAAACTTACAAAATCAGCAGGGGATCAAATACTTTTTTCCTTCACTGTAGTTCCCTGTAGCATATGAAGGCAAAACACAGTTTCACATGTAGGCTAAGATGTGATATCTTGGCAACATGTGTAAATAGAACCACTGTGCGGCAAATGAAAAAATAATTACTTTATAGGGACTAATGGTAACAACTCCCAAAAAGTAAATGGAGCACTTTGCCCCTATTTCTTCACGTCAATAACGGAGGATGATGGAGTAATGGAAATGCCAAAGCTTTACGTTTGTGTCTTCAGGTTCTGTGTAACTTCAATCGTACTGTTGATCAGGAAAGTGTGGTCACTGCCCTGCCTCTTGGCTTTGCTTTGTTATAGTTTGAACTCCGTGATGATTGGAAAGCATGTTTTTCACACAGTGTGAAACAGGAGCCCTCTCTCCCTTATTCCATCCAGTCTCTCCATCTCCCTCATTCCATCCAGTCTCTCCTTCACTCTCATTCCATCCAGTCTCTCCATCTCCATCATTCCATCCAGTCTCTCCATCACTCTCATTCCATCCAGTCTCTCCATCTCCCTTATTCCATCCAGTCTCTCCATCTCCCTCATTCCATCCAGTCTCTCCATCTCCTTTATTCCATCCAGTCTCTCCATCACTCTTATTCCATCCAGTCTCTCCATCTCCCTCATTCCATCCAGTCTCTCCATCTCCCTCATTCCATCCAGTCTCTCCATCTCCCATATTCTTCCACTTTCATTAAACGTCTTAATCCATTGGGGGAAATGCATTTTTTTTATATAATGGTTGCTGTCTCCCTGAAAGAAGTTGTTTCATTAAAAAAATACAGTCCAATAAGGATCCAGCAACTTGTTTATTTATTTGGACAATTCTAGCTGCACGTTTCCTGTTGATATTGTGATGCTGCTAACTGTACCTCAGCCTGTTGCATTTGAAGACGGAGAGAGAGAGAATCTTCCTGACAGACTGGTGTTGACATCAAAGTTTTTGGGATTATTCGACTGACTGAAGAAGTAATATTTTCTATAGCATGAAATCAGAGTCTTGTGATCTGAAAGTCCATAAAGAAAGCATGTTCAGACAGCATCATTAGCATTGTATTCGGACACAGAGATAAGTGGATTTAGGACACAGAGAAAAGATAGAAAATCTGATAGGAGCAGCTATGAGGAATCCACATTAATACAGAAAGAGAGAGTGAGTGAAGATAAAGGATTGAATTGTCAAAAATACGTTTTGTCCTATTTATTGATTTACGTTGACCTATACACCCATACTGGACTAGGTAAAGGTCAATCCCATGAGCCTTTATGACAGCAGCCCACCAATCAGGATCAATCTACGGGTGTCAGCTGAAAATATAAATGTCACTTGACTCTATTGAAGGTGAACTTGTATCTTCGTTATCTTTGAGGTGCTAGCTGGTTTCTATGGGAGCAGCCGTAGATGTGGCCAACCTGAACTGAACCTCATCCAACAAGTGACTGAAGGGTAATCTACTCTATAACAGGTTGACTTCACACTTCATCTCAGAAGGTAGTTCACCTCACAATAAAGTTTATTATAATGGCTTCCGGTTGAGGAGGAGAACTTTTTATTAGTTTATGAATATCCTACTGGTTTATGATCACAGTTACATAAAAAAACATGTTTATTGGTAACATAATATTTTGGATTAATCAAAACTGATTATTTTATAGATTACTTTTAATCTATATGAAAGTATATGTATATTTACATATCCTTACATCACGCCCTAACCATAGGGAATATATTTTACATTTCTTTAATTTTCTCCATAAAAATAAACCTACATTAGTTTTGTTTGTCGGTTTGTTTGCAGGTAATTATTTCTACCCATTGCAAAGGCCTATTTCAACTCCTCTTAATGATTCTGAAACTCAACAACCGGTTTGATATTGTTGATTTAACCTAAACTTTAGTCTATCCACAGCTATGTCTCGTGTTATATGATACCACATTATTTACACCTCTTTCCTTTTTAACAATATCTGTTGATTTAGCTTGTCATGTTTACATTGTGTATTGTCCTAGGCAGAATATGATTGACCAAAGGTGTGCCTTCTTTGACAATCAGAGGCACACATTATGTCAGGTCGTGATCATTCAACATTAAGGATAAAAGTTGAATGAGAACAGGCCTAGGGAGAAGACTAAATAAAGAGGGATGGACTGTGAAACACACTTTAGGTCCGTGCACCAATTATATGATGTGATTCTACGGTCCATAAGGCACTTGTATGTCGCCTCTTCCATGTAGGTGGTCTTTATCTAAGAGGATTATGTCCAATGTGAAGCTGGTCATGGCTTAACATCTGCCCCTACTAAGTAGAGAATGTTCCTCACCAAGGTCAGAGTCTGCCTTTTTATGAGCACCAAAATACTTAAACCTGGATTAGAGTGTTGCGAAATGGCTTACAGTCTACAGTGTCAGGTTGAGTTCATTACAGGGGTAATTTATATAAAGACTCAAAACGCTTTCCAGTCAGGGGTCAGCAACGTTTATGACAAGAATAAAGCCGTTAAAATAAGACTGTGGTGTTGAGAGAGTCCTTTCAAGTGCAATTGCAGCAATGATATTTGATATTTACACTCATGGATAGCTGTCGGATCAAATTACCTTGCAATATGAAGTTTTGGGTCACCGACTGGGGACTAGAAACAGCAGCTGTCTGGTGAAGATGCTGGGAGAATTTTATCTCCTGAATGTATACAATGAATATGCTACAGAATAGATACTGGATTACAACAAAGGAAATACACCAGTAGTGAATTGAATAGTCAACACATACCATGCCCTTTAAGAAATGTAATACCAAAAAATTGTGTAAAAATGCAAACAGACAGTTAAATTACAGTCAAAATAAATTATACTTTTTAACTAAAAAATATTGTTTGTTTCTTTGATTTACTTTTAAAATTACAGTTGGAGCCAAAACATTGTACAAACTTCTGTCAGACAGCAATTAGCACTTTCGCCTCCAGTTGTCATTTCTCTCACTCTCATCCTCCCACAACTGGAACAAACACTCAATCAACACAGGCAAACAGCTCACATATTTTTATTTTATGCTGTGCCTGTTTCACTAGCATACACCTAACAAATCTATTCAAATATTTCTACTATGCTGTGCCAGTTCCGCTAGCATACACCTAACAGATCTATTCAAATAGTTCTTCCATGCTGTGCCTGTTTTTCTAGGATAGACCTACCAGATGTATTCAAGTAGTTCATCCATTATGTGCCTGTTTCGCTAGCATACACCAAACAAATCTATTCAAAACAAGAAACATGTTGCTTTCCATGTTGCTACTAAATATGATTCCACATTTTCTCTGTTCTAATATTTGTCATTCTAAAGAAGCTGACGTGCCTAAAAACATGGTAATGGTAATATCTAATTAGCTAAAATCAAATGTAAGTGTAATGTACTTTGTTCAAGATGCATTCTGGAATTTTTGACCACTGGTTGTTAAAGTGATGTTGTAAAATATATATGCCTTCAAGCCAAAACGGGTCACAAGAATTGTGTACTTGAATGTTCACACCACGTTTTGAAGCTCTCTGTTGATCCCATTTCAAGCAGCTCTGCTCCAAGTACCTGGTGATTCATGTTTTTTTCTCCCTCTTAGAGGATCCCTGTAGAGGATCAGAGAAAAAGCTGAAAGTCTGATGTCTGTGCAAAAAAATGAAATTGAGGAGAAATGATCCTGATATCCTGCAATAAGATAAATGTGGCCAAATGCATTAAGATTTTGAATTATGGTTCAGTCAATTTAGCACGGTGATGATAATACGAGAGATGGCCTTGTCGTTATGACTGAGTGGTGGCTGGGCGGACTGCCGGAGATGATTTCTGTCTGTCTCTGAGGAATGGGATGGCATGCTTCACAGAGAAAGAGAGAGAGAGAGGGAGAGAGACTGGATTTTATGATGAGCTGAGAGATCTCTAACTGAGTCAGATGGGAAAATCATTGAAGCGTGAGGAAATCCGAATGTGAACACTTGGTACTAGGATGAAATTGGCACTCACTGTTCAGAGAAAATAGTTTCACATTATGTGAGAGAGAAAATATGAGGTAAAGCTGTGATAAATAACTTCCTCTTTATGTAAAAATACCTGCTTACATAATTGGAAGTAGGAGGGGAAAACCAAAAGAAAATCCAAGACAGGACAAGAACAACATCAATGTTCATGTTAGAAGAATTCCCTTTGTTCGCCAACCTGTAATAAATATGAATGAGAGTGACTAGACAGTTCCTTCTATCTGTCTGCAGTGTATCCACAGTCTTTCCCTCATCTTACCCTCCCGCTGCTTCACTACTCCACTCCTGGCCTTCCACTCAGCAGTCTGGTTTTAGACCAGGTGTGGCCAACCTCGGTCCTGCAGTACCAGATGAACTAAGTGATTTTTATTTAACCAACCTGGAAGACCAGGTGAGTTGAATGTAGTCTGGAACCACAGCTCCAGAAAAGATTAAGAGACCACTGCACCTTTTTGTTTCCTTTCCAAAAAAGTCGGAAAGGAAGGTTTTGAGTGAGGAACAGAAGGGTTAAAATTAAGAGACCACTGCAAATTGAACGCTTCTGTTCCTCACTCAAAACTTTCCTTTTCAACTTTTTTGGAAAGGAAAGAAAAAGGTGCAGTGGTCTCTTAATTTCTTCCAGAGCTGTACGTCCTGCGGTATCAGAGGCACTCGAGGGACAGGGTTGCCATCTCCTGCTTTAAATGCCAATGGTATTTTCAATTTGAAATACCGACTATAAGAGGTGGGTGTTTGCTTGGTACTCCACAGTGGTGTCCAAGGCTATGTCATAACTAATTAAACGCTTAGATGGCAATATAAGTCATAATAGCACTCTGAGGAGAACAGAGACATGTGAGAACCTACAGAATATATGAAGTGGTTACAATCATATGTGTATAATTTTGAAGGGCTATCATTGCATTGAATTGTTTCAATTACATTGGTACAGTCTCCCAATCCATGTTTTAACTACATTTGGGCCCCTGGGCATTTGTGCTGAGACTGCTGCAGTGTTTGTCACATCCTTACTGTCGGCCTTGCCTCAGACATGACTATGCCTCCATTGTCATTGCCAAGCCAAAAGTCCAACAACAACAAAAAACTCACTAAAACTGATACTACGTCACCAAACTGAGTGTACGTCATACAGAAGTCTTCTGGAGGATTCTACGTCCTGCACACGGGTTCACTCTATCAGGTGGTGTAGCATGGAAATGACTACAGTGATGAAAATATTGGTTTTATTCACAAAAAAACAGAATGATGTTACTTGGACAGAAATGTCCACGACCTTACAATAAAAGGCCTTTCCTGTCAGCAGT
This sequence comes from Esox masquinongy, assembly GCA_016801175.1. Taxonomy (NCBI): domain Eukaryota; kingdom Metazoa; phylum Chordata; class Actinopteri; order Esociformes; family Esocidae; genus Esox; species Esox masquinongy. The sequence continues at coordinate 61,901 of JACXGI010001465.1, read as the reverse complement.
CAAAGGTTACTGTTTGTTATCCTATTTCACATTTAACCTTATCACAGTCAATGTCTCAGTCTGGTCTCAGTAAATAGGATAGTTTCCAACCCAATTCAAAGGCGTATCCAAGGAGGCTACAGGCAACACGACATTTATGACGATTTGTGCTCATCATGAAGTTGGTTGAGGCGGCGATGTCCGAGGGTGTTTCCCAGGGCTTGCCGGCCTGAATATTGGGCTGGTCTGACAATGAGGGTGTTTCCGACTGATTCGCGGTCTCTGATCAGCTGGCTTTGCACTGCATGAATATGAGCAGTTTACGGGTGGTGTCTGTTACTGGCTCTCCGGTGGCGTCCCAATAAATCTGTGATATTTTCAGCTTAAAATCTCATTTTAGAGTTGAAGGAGTTACCAAGTTAACTTTATTTATTTGTTTTATTTAGCTCCAACACTGCATTTGCGGCTGTGTTTACATATTGTATGTCAAATGTAAATATAACGTACAAATAAAAGCACGTAGAATTGTTAACTTGCTTTTTGAGTGACTGGAATTGGAAAAAATATTTTACTCTGTATCTACAATTATAAACCTGCCTATTCAACAATGCATAATCTTAATCTAATGTTGTTTCTTATCCTTCCTTTAACCCTCACCTTAAAGTCAAAAAAGCTATTTTGTCAGACATAAAAAACAGGAATGAGTTGTTGCTGAGGAACAAACCAAAAAAGCTATGGCACCAAAAAGCTAGTAATGGCCCTCTGCCGAGACTGATCAACTTGGGCTAAGCTACAGCTCACTATTCATGTTCTCCTCAATTTGTCTTGTTTGTGATTATTATTTTATAGTCAGAGTTCTTGTGAATGAATGGCACATAAACATGCACACACACACACAAATTATGATAAAGTCTGTGATTAAGAAACCTACTGGATAAATTCTCCAAGGTTCTTAACCTATTGCAGATGTTCACAGTTTTCGTTTATGCTAAGCTAATTTCGGCCATCTCTCAGTGAGTGTCGAAGGTTGTCTTTTCACAATAAAAACACCAAGTTGTTCTAGAACATCTGGATATAATATCTTTGTCTTTTATTTGCAGATTAAAACAATCTGTTTTATAGTGGTTTTATTCATTGTACATAGATGTCCAGCAATGGTCCTGTTAAAGAGCCCATGTTGCATTTGAAATATGTTTTTAATGTTTCACTGTGTGGTAATTTAATGAAAATTACTCCTAAAATTACTCCTAAAATTACTCCTAAAATGTTAATTTTAATAATTATAAAATTATTAAAATTAACATTTTAATTTCTTCCTGAGCCTCTTTTGCATTCTGAATCATTCCGTCTTATCATGTGGACGCTAGGAAAGTAATTCAAAGGTATTTTGAAAGTTGAAAGTTCCATTCCACAAGTGGAATTCTGCCAAGGCACTTCGGCATAAGTCAATTAGGAAGCGAGTGAAGGCAGAAAGCAGTGGTATTTATGCCACAAATTTGAAACATTCCTTTTTACTGTTCTAATCGCATTAGCAACTGGTTTGCAAAAGCAATAATACACATTTAAGGGTGTGTTCTATATTGCCAATTTACCCACAGCTAAAGGCTGGGCTATCCTCGTTACGTCATACCTAAAAGAGCCATTACACATGGTATATTGACCATTTACCATACCCCTTGGTATCTTATTGTTTTAAATATTGTTTGGGAATACCCCTTATGGCCGGTCTAGTGGTTAAAGTGTTGGCGCTGGTTTGAATCCTTGAAGCTACAAGGTGAAAAATATCTTGAGTGAGACACTTAACCATCATTATTCCTGTAAGTCCCTCTGGATAACAGCTTCTGCTCAATGACTAAACTGTATGGTAAAAAATAGTCATAACTGTATTTCCAGAGACCCATTCAAAGTAGAAATCTACACACGCCAATCTTACTTCACTTACATAGTCAGGACAGAGCTCATGAATTCAGATTTCAAAGTGTTAATCTGCCATGTTTCTTTAAATCGAATTGACAGTTTTTTCATGCCTGTCAAAAACTGTAGACAAGAGTTATGTCATAGGGTTTTAAAGAAATGTTGTCTCCCCTTGATATGCAAGTGGGAGTTTAGTGGGAGCATATCTCATTTGCTCTTACATCAACCACATCTGGTCTTTGGAAGGAATGCAAAAACATGTCAAATTGTTAAACAATGTCCCATGTAGTTCCTTAAAAGCAACCCCAGTGAGTGTGGTTTTATTGTGACAGGATTGAGTTACGGCAGAGGAATTTAACAGCATCACTCTTCAGGAAAAATGGAAGTGTATGTCACATCACTGCTTCCTACATGATCCTATGTTAGCAGTGGGGGCACCTGTTGTCCTAGGGTGGGTCCTTAAATTGTAGCTGGATACCAACTAACATTTTGTTCCCTGGCCACTCTGGTGATTCAACTGAAAACAATGCCACTCTGAGTATTTTTACCAGCCAAAATGTTTTTGTTTTGGTATTTTGCTTAATTGCGCCAAAAGCTTATTTTTGCCAACTCTTCTTTACAGTATTGCTTCACCTTTATCATGTTTTAGGGGTTTCTTGCATGACATCCCACAGTGTTTTGATAGGATTGAGATTTAAATCAGACATTCCATAACCCTCCATTTTTTTTGTGACATTCTGTTGTAGCTTTGTTTGTGTTGTTTTGGATTGTTGTCGTGGTGCAAGATTCATGTTCAGTTCAGCTTTAGCTTTTGATAGATGGTCACACATTTTCCTACAATAGGAATTGATGGTGGACTGAGTGATGTCAAGTTAACCAGGGTCTGAGACAGCTAAGCAGCCACACACCATAATGTCACCACCACCATGCCTTACGGTTGCTAAGAGGTTCTTCTGGTCAAAGGTAATATTTTGTGTTCGCCCAACATCTTCGCCAAAGATTTCAGCCAAACCACTCCACCTTTTATTCATTTGTCCAGAGCATATTGTCCCAATAGTTTTGGTCTTCACTCATGTGTTGTTTGGCAAATGTCAGTCGTGTCTTAATGTTCTTTTTTGAAAGCGAAGGCTTCTTCCTTCCTAAACTCCCATGTAAGCAAAGTTTGTGCAGTCTGTTTCTGACAGTTGACTCATGGACGTCAACACTGATTGGGAAAGAGAGGCCCGTAAATCCCTTGATGTTACCCTGGGGTTCTTAGAGACGTGTAGGAACATCTTTTGGTTAGCTGTCCTATTTAGATTGTCAGTGGTCTGAATTTTTTTTTCTCTATTTGTAGATGTTCTGTTGGACAGTAGAATAATGTACTTCGAATTGCTTTAAAATGGCTTAGTAACCCTTCCCAGACTAATGGGCATAAGTAATCATTCTTCTGTGGGGCCTGAGATTGGTCTTTTGATCTTTGCATGATGTCTTACCACAGACCCATATAGTTAGGACCAAACCAGACCAAGTATCTAATCTTTATGCAAGGATGGCTCCCAAGGTGTTCTGTGATTGTTTTCAAATTTATCCCACCCGTTTTGGGGCACATGATTCAAAGCAATTTCATGTGTTGGTAAAGGTAGGGGTGGACTTACCATTTCCACGTAAGGAAATGTCTGTTTTAATTACAATTTCCCTGTGTGATTTGTTAAATTGGGTTAAATTTATCAGAGAATGTGGTTGGAATTTAATCGCATTCCTTCGGTACTAGAGACCTTTCCCAATACTGTCATATAAGACAAACAGGTTACATTAGCTACTGTTTACATTAGCTACTGTTTAGCTTGCACACATACTCTACATCTGTTATCAAGCCACCGATCTGTGTACAGTATGCAGCCATCACTTGCCTAATTCAGAAAGCAGAACCTAGACCAGCAATGCTTTTCTTAGGGCAAGTTAATGGGATACGGCTCTCATAGTTGTGGACAGCAGAGGGGTTATGCTGTTGACATTATTTCTGTAAGTCCCTCTCCTTTATTTCCCAGAGTGCTCTCCTCTCTTGGCTACTCTGAAGTGGGTTTCGTATCGTGCACTGTGTGGAGTGAGCCTAAGCAGATGGCCTTGTGTTTGTCATTGAGACTCCTGGCTCCTCTTCCACCTTGGACTCCTTCCAGCACCAGAACCGGCCTGGTCTGCAGTCCGCTCGCAGCTCGTGGCCTCACATTGCTGATAGTTGACTGAAGCGTAATTAGAAACAATGTAGAGTCAGCCAACATCTTGAACTGCACCGCCTCGTGACATGGTCAAGTTATCTTAAAGGGATATTTGGGTTTTTGACATGTTAGGCCTCGTTTTCCACATGCTTTAAGTGTTGAAGCATCATCAAGGCAGTAGAAAGGGTCAGAGTTCAACTTCTGAGATTTATTTGGCTGTCCAGGTGTGGTCATGAATCATATACTGCAAAGGCCGAACAAACCAAAGAATGCTTTCAAAATGTCACCACAATAACCTACACAACCATCTCAAGTCTTTGGCATTACAATGCTATTTCTGCTATTAGGATCATATCTGTGTATCACTTGAACTGACAGAGCTGTTAACCAAATTACCTGTTTGACCTTTCTGACCTGTTGGACCCGACTGACCTGTCTGACCAACTGACCTGTTTTACGGACTGACCAGTTTCACCCGACTGTCCTGTTTGACAGACTGACCTGTTAGACCGACTGACCTGTCTGACCAACTGACCTGTCTGACCCGACAGACCTGTTAAACAAACTGACCTGTTTAACCCAACAGACCTGTTCAACTGCAGCTTAGAACCCTTCTTCACTACAACCTTCAAATTTTGTGTCACAACGTTAACAAACAACCATTTCAAGTTGGATCCTTGATTGTGAAAATGTGAAAATATCATACAAGTTCCTACTAGGCTGATTAGACACCTAAACACACATGGTGTAATTTATTTACCTCACACATCCAGTTATCAAACATACAGCTCCGGAAAAAATTAAGAGACTGCTGCAACTTTTTCTTTCCTTTCCAAAATAGTTGAAAAGGAAAGTTTTGAGTGAGGAACAGAAGCGTTCAATTTGCCGTGGTCTCTTAATTTTAACCCTTCTGTTCCGTTTTTTGGAAAGGAAAGAAAAAGGTGCAGTGGTCTCTTAATTTTTTCCAGAGCTGTATTTTGATTTCTTTGAACTGTGTTTGTGGTAGCTGAGTCATAAATATGTCAAACAGCAGGATGGGGTCACAAGTCTAAATTGATATTTCAAGAATTGCTCTTCCCTTGGTCCCTCTCCCCTAGCTTGGTCAATAGTATGTCCCTTACAATACTCCAATCTCATTAAACACTGTACGAAATGGTTCAATGCTGTTATCCTATCAATACCCACAAAGTTAAAAATGCATTTTATCAATGTTATCGACACCTACAGTTTTGAAGAAAAGAAAATATAATTCTCTGAGTGAATGTCTGAGAATACAATTGTGTCATTTTCTTATCATAAAAGATGGTTTAGTATTTGAATAATTTATTTGACAGTATACAGTCTTTTTTGGTCATCCTTTAACAGGGTGCTAATAGTAGGTGACTATAGTAGGTGACTAAATTTAACCAAACTGGTATTAACAAACTAATCTTTATCAAAATAAATCTCCTAATGTTTCCTCCCTCACAAGAGCTGAAGCATAACTAAGGCAACACTCTCCAAATTTCACCCAACCTACTAGGGAAGTAACACCATCTGACATCCACCCAACCAACCAGGAGAGGAACACTGTCCGACATCCACCCAACCAACCAGGGAAGGAACACCATCCGACATCCACCCAACCAACCAGGGAAGGAACACCATCCGACATCCACCCAACCAACCAGGGAAGGAACACCATCTGACATCCACCCAACCAACCAGGGAAGGAACACCATCCGACATCCACCCAACCAACCAGGGAAGGAACACCATCCGACATCTACCCAACCAACCAGGAGAGGAACACCGTCCGACATCCACCCAACCAACCAGGGAAGGAAGACTATCCGACATCCACCCAACCAACCAGGAGAGGAACACCTTCAGACATCCACCCAACCAACCAGGAGAGGAACACCATCCGACATCCACCCAACCAACCAGGAGAGGAACGCGCTGGGTTGTGGAGAACAAATAGGCACCATACTAGATACAAAACTTTTGGGACATTTTCAACATTGTTTTCAGTATTGTTTTCACCAAACATTTTGGGAAAACCTTTCTTCTGCATAATAGTGACTTGGCCAAAGCATTGTTTGCCCTCGTTAACCAGCTACTCACTGTTAAGCAAAGCAGTTATCTTCTGTGATTGATATCACATGACATCACAGATTTTTCTAGAAGTCAAGTGATTGATGAATTTGACCAACTTGGGTTGTCAACCGGCCATGTAATGGCGGGCTTAAGTCTGAAACAGCGCATAAATCGCCTGGCAACCACCCTCGTATCAGTCACCTACCATGTCTGATGCGGATGCATGCTATAGGAAAACCACCAACACCATCACCTTTTCAGGCTCGATTGCACTGGTCAGATGGTTGCAGAAGAGGAGGACTGATGATGTCATCATGGGAATCTGCCCCTCTTCCCTCTTTCTCACTCGAATATCTCAAATTTCTCTCCAAGAGTTTGTATGGAGAATGGAACCACACTGTATGCTGTATGTTTGTCACCCATTCTCATCTATTCTGAACCTGTCTTCAGTTGGTAATTGGATTCAAAGCAATTTTGGCTCTAATTTGATGAGGACAATGGCGTGTATGTAACGGCGCATGTTACAGATGTAGAGTCTTCATTTTCTACGTTGGATAACTTTTTCTAGCAACGAGTTGAGGAAGCTACTCACCCTACTTTGTGAAGCTACTCACTACATGTTTTACTTACTAATTATGCCATGTTGTCATGGTGATTCGAGGTTCACAGGAATGCTGCTTGCAGTTCCTGATCAAACTCATTATGCAGAATTGCATGGTAGGGTGGGCTGAGAATGAAACAACAAGACAATCGTGGCAAATGTCAGCTCACTGACCTTACAACTTTTTCTCTCCTCAAGTTCTGAGAAAGGTCAAAACAGGTTTTAGAACTACAGTTGGAGGGGAAGGGTGTGTTGGTTGTTTTACCGGTTTCAGTTCCTGAACCAATGAATCGAGTTCCCTCCATCGTAGTAATAGAGAAAGCCTCATAAATAATCAATGACATCCCATGTTGACCATCCTCTTACCACTGATTGAGGTCACTTTCTGCTTTGTAAGGGAAAAACATCCTAGATAAAAAGGACAATGTTTGATTCTGCCTCAAATTGGATTAATCCTCCCATATAAAAATGAGCAAAGTAGGGGAGTACCATCAACCAGGACCCAGTGACCATTATCCAGGACCCGATGACCATCAACCACGAACCAACCTAACCTTGATGCCCCCCCCCCCAGGACAGCTGGATGCTGCTTATGTGTTTTGTTTGTTGAAGGCAACATCAGTGGGAATGTCTTTCAACCAGAATGCACTAATGAACATTACAGACCCATTAAATGTAAATCAACTTAGTGTAGACTCTTGTGTATTCTGTCAATATTTCCTATCTACCACTAGCAGCACCAGGACATCAAGTTAAATCCTGGGTATGTGTAAATATCAACTTTCTGATTTCCTTCTGGGAGAAACAGACCCGCTGACTACAGCCTTTCAAACATGTTGTTATCAAGTATTTTCCTTCATGGTTGATCTCTCTTTCTCGAGTTCTGACTCCTTAATCGCACCGGGCACACCTTTTCTTCGCAACACAGAGGGTTCGGATTCACACCGGCAGTGTTTTAGAGGGTTAGTGTCATTTGATAATGAGGAGCGGATGTTTGACCTTTTGCAATTAATTCACTGGGCTTAAATGGGAGAACTCTGAAATGGGAGAATGCCTTGTGAAAGCAGTGAGCGTTTGTACGGACAGCAACGTATTAAAGAGGCTGACACCTTGTGCACGAGGATTCCACAACATGGCAGCCCCCAACGTCAGCCAAGAAAGAGATGATTTATGGGGCCAAGAAGATTAAAAAGGTTTTTGTGAGCTGATTGGGCTCATTCCTGAAACAAAACGTGTAATTTTTTAGAGTATAATGATAGATGGTATGTAAGACCTGTATGTACTGTTGCCACACCACTGCAAAATAATGTCAAAAAAGGCAGCTTGTGCTAAGGTTTTAATTTATGTAATTTACACACTCCTCAGATTATTTGTTTACACCTTTAAACTGTACAGTCAATGCCCCACACTTCAAAGCTGCAAATCATGCAATTCCTTTATTAGGTTATCTTTTTTTGTAATTTGGTGCAGACATCCAGGGATAATCATTACCAGCGGATGTTGTTTGTCTTCATACAGAAGAGAGTACGATCCACTGGTTCGTGGAGGCCAACAGGCTCTCCAAGACCCTGAATGCTAAAGGTTATCAAGAAAACATTGCCTAGCAGATGGAAAACACATATCAACAACCTGCAACTTAAAACACACTTAAATGCATATGCACACACACACACACACACACACACACACACACACACACACACACACACACACACACACACACTCACATTTTTTATCACTTGCTCACCCATCTAGCCTATCCAGTGGTTCTCAACCTTTTTTGGGCCAGCGACCCTCTATCCATTATCCAGGTCCCTTACCACACCCATCAAATAAGATGTAGGCTAATTGCCCTGAATATTAATGGCTATTATTAATATTATTATTATTGTTGTTATGATGATTATTATTATTGTTATTATTATTATTGTTGTTACTATTGTTATCATCAAAAATCATCAAAAAAGCACATAAGTGAATGACAAACAACAGATTTATTAATTTCCCAGGGAAACAAACAGCAGCCAATCAGAAACAGCTAGCAATTAACATTCAAATCTTCATTAAACAACAGACAATCAGAAACGCCAAACAATAATCATTATTATGAATTGTTCCAACGGAAAACAAGCTGGCACTTATCAAGGGGTAAAAGCAGAAGGATTAACTTTCAAAGAAAATAAGTTAAAAACTTTTGAAAGTTAGTGAGAGCCCTGTGCCTGGTTGTATTGCAGTCATGTGAACAAAGCCACTTGTATTAAAGAGTGTTTTAACGTGTGTCTGGATACTGGATGCTAAGCTGTTTTCAGGGGAAGCCTGAAAGCAGGATATCCCTCTTGAGGAGTACTCCTCACTGACTCTCAGTACTGGTTCCCCCCAGGGCTGTGTGTTGAATCCTCTCCTGTACACTCTCTTCTCCCACGACTGCCTGGCAACTCACGTATCCAACACCATCGTTAAGTTTGCTGACAACACCACCATCATAGGCCTGATCTCTGACAACGACGCCCCCCTTTCCAAAATATTGCCCCGTTGTCCTCTGAATGCCCCCTGGGGGGCAGTACCACCCCCGTTGAGAAACACTGGTATAGACCCTTCTTGTGTTGGTAAACAGCGATGATGTTTTTGTGGGTGAGGCCGAACTGGTGGCAGAAAGTGGTGTCAACAACATAGGAATATGGATCATCTGGACGCCTTCTCCAATTATTTTAATAGTTTGCCAACAGAAAACAGGTTGTCCTACATTAATAAGCTAACCCTTAGCAATAGGGTGAGGTTTTCTGACACATACTCACTGTTGGGTGAATGGGTAAAAGATCCAACTAAATGGCCAAAAATACAGTGGCCGGACATCTTCGTATACCTTGTTGAAAAACCCAGAATCTATATGAAAGAAAAACTCAAGGCATACAAATCTCTTTACGCATACAATTTTGTACTTTGTGGTCATGTCCAGGACCTTGAATATCGAGATTTGTTGAATAACTTTTGTGTATTACGGACCGACATACTGCCTAGCCAGCAACAAGGACATAAAACACAGCTATACAAGACATGGGCTAAAATAAACAAGTCAAACAACTAGCTAATGCTCCCCTATTAAATTTCAGCTAGCCCACCACCATTTTTAATAGAGATGTATGGTACTGTATGGAGGTTAAATACTTTTTTTGAGACTCCAAAATCAAGATAGGAAGACAGGAAGCTTGAGACAGAGGCAAATAATCTCCCTGCTGGAATTTGGCTTCTTTTATCTCTCTTGTTTGCTAGTGGAGTTGCTATTCTTGTTCTGTGAGCCCAGGTCACTTACTGTCCTCTGTCAAAATATTTGTCACAAGGTTATAGTTTCCTCCATCGCCTTCGACTCTCTGTCTTCCATCTCTGTAAAGGCTCAGTGCTCTCAATGAACCAGTGACTGGGATCTGGGCAGTGGGTGGGCGTACTTAGGGGGGTTTTACAGCAGTCCTGGTGGCGTGTTTTTTCTCTCTCTCCATTCATCCCTCAAGTGGATTTTCAAGGAACTGTGCAACAGAGTGCTGGAACAAGCGCACGGCAGAAATGTTTGACCCTGACCCTGCTTTTATGGAGGAATCCAAGTTCATTACTAATTCAGGTAGAAGCGTATTAAGAGTGGGACTGCATTTGGCTCTGGTGTTGTAAGAGGTCATTGGATGTGTCCCAGATTGCTAATCGCTGCATGTTAACTGTTCACAACCTACTTCACACATTCTCCCATCTGTCTAATACTCAAGGGAGAAACATAAGGTTGTTAATTGAGGCATCCACTGACTGAGCCTCATATTGTAGATCAGTTATAGTTGTGGGATAAAAACATACCAAAATTCCAATAACAAAATTCCCCATTCGAAGTTCCAGTTAATGAATGCTATATTTAGTGCTATATCAGTAGAAAGATGTTTGCTATATCAGTAGAAACATATTCTCAAAGACTGTCACGACTAAGCGCATTTTAAACCATGCACATTTTATTAATGCACAACATGTCTGTTTGAGTTATATTTGGTGATTGTTACAATTAATCTCTTCCCATGACAACAGAAGAACTGATAATCATCCACACTGTGTACACTCCATCCCTACCACATCTGCTTTCTCTCACATTGCCAATCGAGTAATTAATTTAATTATGAAATGTGCTTTGATACCATACCCCAAGGGACGTCATAATTAGTTGAAGGAATACTCTCTTGGAAGAGTCGCGGCAAGCAGGGGAGAGTGACGTTGGGGCTCAGTACGATGATATGGGCAGTCAAGCTGAACGTTCTTAATTAGGGATGAGGGATGTCTGATTTTTAATAATGGATGGGAGACGTCTGGCAACTTGTTCATAGTGCATGGGAATATACATATCCATTAAATATAGAAACAAATCTATACTGGTTGGCAATGAATAAAGAGAAGGAGGGGGTTACATTCAAGATGGGCAATGATTGCCTGAGTTCATAACTGAATGTAAATGTGGTGTATTGAAGAATTTACCTTGAGGGGGTGTGGCCAAAAGGACACGGCTAAGAACTGTTTGTAGGCATATCACAGTGCCCAGACACAGTCCAATTATGGCGGTTCCATAATATCCATGTGTTGCCAGTGTACCACGGCAAAGGCAATTGGGCCACTGCCTTGCTCAAGGGAAAATCCCATTATCGGTTTGAGTATATGCTTACTAGCCCAGCGCTCTGATCACTAGCCTCAGATCAGTGAGACTCAGATCAGCCAATGCATTTATTCTCTATGAATAACAAAAAATGTGTCTACTTCCCGATTTACGATAATACACCTCTGCTTTTCTAATCTCTTTCAATTTGTCCCATTTCTCATATGCAATATCAGTATCTCCCTGTTACAGAGGAGTTATGTCACAGAGGAGAGATAATGCTAATCACTTATAAATCGCACAAACAGGATGCTAGCATGTCAGCGCTTAGAGGGTTTAGCGTAGCACCATCGTTGTGGGGGCCCTAATCGAGATTTGGTTGCGGAGGGCACAACCTTGAGAATTGACTCCAGAGAGACAAATGTAAGCTTTAAAGTAAATGCCCTATGATTTTACACACTTTGCTAGAACGTAGATAAAACATATAGATTTAAAGTGAAATATCCATTTAAAATGAAATATCCTCTGCTGTTTGGCGTCTTTTCATCTTGAAATTGAATGCCTTTTGCCAGGGTGCCGTGAAAAATGGGCATTGGTTCTTGGTTGTATAATGGTTAAATTCATTAATCTAAATCCCCGTGTTTACAGAGGAGTTCATTCATCTGCACCACTGGTGTATCAATGTGAGAGTTTAGCTACATCAAATACTACAGGCTCAGATAAAATAGCTGCATCAAATACTACAGGGTCAGATGGATTAGCTGCAGCAAATACTACAGGCTCAGATGGATTAAATACATCAAATACTACAGGCTCAGATGGATCAGCTACATCAAATACCACAGGCTCAGATGGATCAGCTGCATCAAATACTATAGGCTCAGATGGATCAGCTGCATCAAATACTACAGGATCAGATGGATCAACTGCATCAAATACTACAGGATCAGATGGATCAACTGCATCAAATACTACAGGCTCAGATGGGATCAGCTACATCAATTACTACAGGCTCAGATGGATCAGATGCATCAAATACTACAGGATCAGATGGATCAGCTGCAGCAAAGCCATTTGAGCCTGTATAAGAATAGAACTTTCCAGATTCCCAAAAGATTTCCATGTCAACCTGAACCTGTCTGGTGTTGATTTAAAATGCTGTGATTATTCATGAGGTGCTCCTAGCTGGTTGGCGGTTGGATCAAAGAGGGAGCCAAGCCAGCTTAGTATGGAGATGGCGATGGAGATATTTGTGATTATTGTTTTCTTTTCATTTGGCCAGGCTGAAGGGACTCTGATTGTAGGGTTTGGAGTTATCATGCTCTTGAAAGGATTATGGGTTTATGGGTTTATTTATGGGTTAATTGTTCATACTACTCACACAGTGTGTTATATCTGTGTATTTGTGATACTTTACAGTAAATTACATTTAATGATAATTCATGATAAAAATGATTTCAGGTCTGTAGTACATAGGTGTTTGCCGGTATGTGCTTTTTGCCGGACCGCGTAAGCGGAGCCGGCTAAGAAGAGCGAATGTCTCTTACTGAGTGACTGACTGACTGACTGACTAACCCTTGTTAAATAGCGTAGTGGTTAGAGAAGCGGCCTTGTGAACTATAGGTCCCGAGTTCGTATCTCCTCGCAGGCGAAGCGAAGTACGCATTATGAATTACTCCGTATAGACGAATAAAAACCTGGATAAAACCATTAGTATCTACATTATAGTAAGCCTGAAATAAAACAGTTCACGGTTATATTGTAACTGTTTCTGGTGGATTTTCGAAGTAGTCATCCGTGCATGCGTTTTGGGTCAAGATAGACAAACACATTTGCTGGCTTAACAACGCAGTTACGATATAGTAAGCCTTAACTGAAACTGTATACGGTTATATTGCGACTGTTTCTGGCATGGAATAGTTCATCTTCAGTCTCGCTAGCAATTGCTCAATTCTTATGATTATTCCTAGGAAGTTAGTAGATACAAGTAAGCCTATTACTGTCTAATAAGCTGTTAAAATGGCCAGTGGCGAAAGCAATACAACTCATAGACGCTATGGTGGAGGTGAACTTAATAAGAAACGTTAGTCAGTTTAACACAATCCTCAATGGAGTCTAGCGACGGCTGAAATGGGTAATGCCGTGGCGTAGTGGTTAAAGACAGTGCCTCTCATGTGGAAGACCTAAGTTCGAATCTATTGAGAGCAACGACATTTATTAATTATTTCTGGTAGATTCCACGATTCTCTCATCTTTTCACTTGATGAAAAAGTTAGTTATCATCGGCTTTATTGAAAGTTATTGTATAAATGTAATTCACGAATGAAAGAAAAAAGTATGTTGTTTTGCCATGAAAGAAAAAAATACATTCTTATGCCGTGAAATAGCTTTGGCAGACTCGCTAGCAATTGCTCAATTCTTATGACTATTCCAGTAAGTTAGTAGATACCGGTAAAGCTTATTACTGGCTAATACGCTGTTAAAACGTCCAGTGGCAAACGCAATACATAGCCGCTATTTGTGGTGGAGGTAAACTTAGTAAGAAACGTTAGTCGGTTTAACTGTATCAATGTCATTCACGAATGGCCAATTAGCTATTAAAACGGCCAGTGGCAAAAGAGGTTTTGTTCAAGATAGAGACAAGAGGCTATACTGACACCCAGCAAATGTACAGCTCTGTGGTATAGTGGTTAATGACACAGACTTTCACATGGGTGCCCTTGGTTCGAATCTTGAGATGGCAACACTTTCTATTGTGGGCCGGCTGAACTAGGCTTGCCTGGTTTCTTGTTAATAAACTGAACTATTATTGACTAAATGTAATACATTTGATTACATTTTAAAATTGATATACTTCAGCTTGTTCCTTTTACATCATTTTCATAATTAGAAGATATACTTTAAGTTGAACCAGTGTTCATTTTGTGTTAGTGTACCCAGTGTTAAAATAGTGACAACATTTTTTGTTAAATACCTATTTTTTTAGTTGACAAGGCGATTACTGACTCAATAGATTCAGAAAAGGCAATAACTAAATGAAAAATATTTTGTATTTTGGTTGACCAAAAAGAGACAACACAAAATTATCTTTGTGATGGAAGACTTTCATAACTACCATATGTCAGGGCCGGACTGTAGGGATGCCCTCTTGGCATCTCTATGTTTAATTTTGTTGGTCCCCAATTAGAGGCAGCTGCCCTGCATTTTCTCAAATGAGGGCTCTTATTTAGGCTCTTATTTAAGTTGCCATTTTGTAACCCATCATGTGGGTCATTGTTTGTGCCATATGCATTTCAGGTAGAACTCGTCCCCGAGGAGGAGTGCCTCTGTTGTCTAGCTCTGGATTCAGGTCAGGATCCAGGGAAACGCTGGTGGGCTCCACGTCGGCAGTCCAGAAGGCAGACCCAGCAAGCAGCCGAGAATACCCCCCATACAGCTTTTTGGTGAGGCTATGTGGCCTGCCGGAGGAGTAGGAAGGAGAGCTCCTGCCGCTAAACTCACAGAAGTTCATGGAAGACCCCTGCAGCCATGGGAGCAGGAGTACACAGAGGCGTTGGAGGAGGACAACGAGGTGCTCCTGTCTCCCAACTCGTGGGGGTTCTTTGACGAACCCCTGCAGCGTCGTAACCAGGTGAAGGAGGAGGAGGACGGAGTAACACTTCGGTCTCCAACCTTGGAAGACTGGCGGCCTCCAGAGGGGTTTGATGACCAGCCCCTGGAGGTACAGGCAAGGTAGCACTGAAGCCCTCCAACCAGAGGGTGGTAGAGGAGGAGGACGAGGAATCATTTGAGCGCCGCAGGAGAAAGTGGGCAGAGCAGATGAGGGTCCTATTCGCGGACAGGGGGGCGGCGGAGGAGGCGACCTCCAGCCATGCCTTCCGTCATTGCCTGCTGGTCCCAGCTCCCCAATCCCGGGTGCCAGTCTCCATCCCGGAGCTCCCAGTGCCTGTCCCCAGTCTGGTACCTCCGTCCTGCCTCAGGGGCGGAGCCTCTCCCTGCTCTGGCGCTTCCTCCTGCCTCCAAGGCGGAGCCTCCTCCTGAGCCGGCACCACATCATGCCTCGGGGGTGGAGCCTCCTCCTGACCTGGCACCAAATTCTGCCTCCACCAGTGCCCCCCCCATTGGGTGGTCCTGGTCTCGTGGTCGTGAGCCTGCGCCTTGGGGGGGGTACTGTCTGGGCTGGACTGCAGGGATGCCCTCTAGGTATCTCTATTTTAAGTTTCGTTGGTCCCCAAATAGAGGCAGCTGCCCTGTGTTGTCTCTAATTGGGGATCCTATATAAGTTGCCATTTTGTAACTCATCGTGTGGATCCTTGTTTGGGCTGTATGCATTTCAGTTTGCTACCTCTCCTTTTGTTGTTTTTTTGGACGCCAATAAAAGGAATGTTTATCCACTACTGCTCTGAGCCTCGGGTCCTTCCTCCAAACCGTGACACCATAATTGCGTAGGAGGTTTTTTAGAAAGAGAGCTTCAGTGGGCTTTTTTTTGTCCAATCAAAAGCATGAATGGGCATTATCAGATTTTGTTTTCTTTCTCATCCCAATGTTGCAATGCAAATATTGGTGGAAAAGAAATGTCATGCCTGGGTCATTCCAAAGACACCTTTCTGACTCTGACTTTGACTGGGTTCACTATGGTAACTCCTCTGGTACAAATTACTGGTAGGAATATACTACGGACATCAAAGGACTTCGGAGATCGCATCATCCCAATATGTACACACAGGTAAAGACCGTGGTGCGGTGCCTGGAATAGTGGGTAGGCCTATAGTCTAATTTGTCAGCTATCTACACGTTTATGAATCTTCAGTACGCTCGTTTCTTACATTTCAAACGGATATTTCCATCCATGTCAATTAAACTGCTCAAACAATAACTTGTTTGTAGTATGCATTTCCTAATTAGGCTACATTTTTTACATTTCACAGGTGTGCTGTGCACAATGCTACGCTAAAAATGTTCATAAATGATAGTTTGCTATATCAATATTGTAAGTTAGCATTCGGATATGTTCCATCCATCTTATTTGATATGGTGTATAGATCCTATGAACTATTTTGACATGTATCATTATGGAATTATGTATATGCGATGCTTAATTAAAAAGTGTATAACCCTATTGCAAGATTAATAATGTCGCTAGCTAGCTACAATATGTTGTGAGAGTTGTTATATTCACACACAAGTTTGATTTATTTTCTTTCTCATTACCAGCCAATGCTGTTGTAACTGATTTCATTGGACAAATACAGAGAATTTCAGTTGTTTCGGCTGTTCAGTGCTTTAGAGTTGTTAAAATAAATGTAATCTCAAAGTCAGACATTTTTTTGCATCGATTATTTTCCTTGATTTGTCGCAGATTAATGAGTTTTTCCACCAGTTTGAGGAGAGAATCATCCAATAATATTCATGCAGAGGGCATTTTGTTGACTATGTCTCATTGTTCGTCATTTTGACAATATCTAATGCAAGTACAAATGGCAATTCTAAATGTGCAATGAAGACAAATAACTTCACTAAATCATTATTAAAATGATAAAAATTTGACTAAAACTTTCAGATGTTTTAGTCAAAATGACTAAGATTAGGCTAAATGAAAAAGGGTGTCAAAATTAACACTGAGTTGAACTCTAGACCTCTAGAATCGATTAGATTCAACTTTGTCATTAAACAGTATAAGTACAGTACAACAAAATGCATTCAGCATCTAACCAGAAGTGTAAATAGAAGAGGGCAAAAAATGTACAAGTATTAAGTATTTACAAGTATTATGTATAATGTATGTTACAAGTGGGTTGTATAGATGTGCAATCAAGACAAATGCAAGTACAAATGGCAATTCTAAATGTGTAATGAAGGCAAATAACTGTACTAAATCATTATTAAAATGATGAAAATGTGACTAAAACTTTCAGATGTTTTAGTCAAAATGACTAAGACTAGACTAAATGTCAAAATGAACACTGAGTTGAAATCTAGACCTCTGCTCCATGATACACTTTCATTGGATGCTGATTGTATCAATCCCCTTAAAAGTTCAACATTTAAAATGACAGAAGGCAAGTTCCCTTAGGCTAGAGTCTGTTAAAAAAAATGCTTATGTCCCAAATGCATTGAGATAAAAAGGGTGTTAGATTTATTTTGTTATAAAAAGGTTATATTCTCTGTCATGCAGTTCACCTTCATTAAGGACTCTGTGAGGACGGTCTCCATCTTGTTCTTTCTGGCTTCCTTGCCTCTCCATCCGTGGTTGCCAGGTAGAGGAACTGTATTTTGACCCTGTTTTACAGATAATTCCATAGAGTCAGCTAATTAAAGTATCAGATGAATTTAATAGGTAAAGAGAATACACAATTACAAGTATCAAAGATAGCAGTTCTCCAGAGATTCAAGATTTTTACAAGAGTTAAGATGCTTGCAAACAGGCTGAGGAAAAGGCAAGAGAGACCATTTCCACAACCCGCTCTGGGTTATATCCTGAAAACTGAAGTTGTGGGGGTCGGATAGCTAACGGACTGCTAGGGAGCCCCCAACCACTAGGGACCGCTTGAGAAGGGGACCCCAAATCAAATTTTGCTTAGGGCCCCCAAAAGGCTAAAGCCAGCCCTGTGGGGAGGAAGGACTCAGACAGTCTGTAAACTCTGGAATCGAACCCATGTCACCAGGTGGCATGTATCGTCAGGACCTTACCGACTCCAGCACAACTTGATTTTATACTAAGATAAAGGTTTGGTAACTTTCCGTTATTTAACCACGCAAGTTGATTAGGAACTCCTTCTTCTTTTCAACAACAACCTTGGGGGATGTTTCAGGGTGAGGTTAACTGACTTGCTCTGAGACAGAATGCCATAGATTTCACCTTGGTGGATGGGGGTTTAAACCCAGGAAAACTTAATGACACTAGTCAGACATCAGCTACAGTGGATATAAAAAGTCTACACACCCCTGTGAAAATGCCAGGTTTTTGTGATGTAAAAGAATGAGACAAAGATAATCATGTAAGAACTTTTTCTACTTTTAATGTGACCTATAATTGTAAACAATTCAATTGAAAAACAAACTGAAATCTTCGAGGGGGAAAATGAAAAATAAAAACCTTACAATAACCTGGTTGCATAAGTGTGCACACCCTTTTATACCTGGGGACGTGGCTGTGTTCAGAATTAACCAATCACATTCAAACTCATGTTAAATAGAAGTCTTTACACACCTGCCATCATTTAAAGTGACTCTGATTAATCACAAATAAAGTTCAGCTGTTCTTGTAGGATTTTCCTGACATTTTCTTAGTTGCATCTCAGAGCAAAAGCCATGGTCCACAGAGAGCTTCCAAAGTATCAGAGGGATCTCATTGTTGAAAGATATCAGTCAAGAGAAGGGTACAAAAGAATTTCCAAAACATTAGATATACCATGGAACACAGTGAAGACAGTCATCATCAAGTGGAGAAAATATGGCACAACAGAGACATTACCAAGAACTTGACATCCCTCCAAAATTGATGAAAAGACGAGAAGAAAATTGGTCAGGGAGGCTTCCAAGAGGCCTACAGCAACATTAAAGGAACTGCAGGAATTTCTGGCAAGTACTGGCTGTGTGCTACATGTGACAACAATCTCCCGTATTCTTCATATGAATGGGCTATGGGGTAGGGTGGCAAGACAGGCTTTTCTTAGAAAGAAAAACATCCAAGCCCAGCTGAAGTTTGCAAAAACAAACATCAAGTCTCCCAAAAGCACATGGGAAAATGTGTTATGGTCTAATGAAACCAAGGTTGAACTTTTGGGCCATAATTCCAAAAGGTATGTTTGGCGCAAAAACAACACTGCACATCACCCAAAGAACACCATACCCACAGTGAAGCATGGTGGTGGCAGCATCATGCATTGGGGCTGTTTTTCTTCAGCTGGAACCAGGGCCTTAGTCAGGGTGGAGAGAATTATGAACAGTTCCAAATACCAGGCAATTTTGGCCCAAAACCTTCAGGCGTCCGTTAGAAAGCTGAAGTTCACCTTTCAGCACGACAACGACCCAAAGCACACATCCAAATCCACAAAAGCGTGGCTTCACCAGAAGAAGATTAACGTTTTGGAATGGTCCAGCCAGAGCCCAGACCTGAATCCAATTGAACATCTGTGGAGTGATCTGAAGAGGGCTGTGCACAGGAGATATCCTCGCAATCTGACAGATTTGGAGTGCTTTTGCAAAGAAGAGTGGGCAAATATTCCCACATCAAGATGTGCCATGCTAATAGACTCCTACCCAAAAAGACTAAGTGCTGTAATAAAATCAAAAGGTGCTTCAACAAAGTATTAGTTTAAGGGCATGTACACTTATGCAACCAGGTTATTGTGAGTTTTTTATTTTTCCCCCTCAAAGATTTCACTTTGTTTTTAAATTGAATTGTTCACGTTATAGGTCACATTAAAGGTGGAAAAAGTTCTGACATGATTTATCTTTGTCTCATTCTTTTACATCACAAGAACCTGGCATTTTAACAGGGGTGTGTAGACTTTTTATATCCACTGTATATGTAGATAACGTAGATACCACCAACAGCACCAAGATACCAAGTAAAATTCTGTGTGTATATGTACTTAATGAATGACAGTGATTCCAATTCTTTATGAAAGCAAAAATAAACATTTCAATACCCCCAAATCAGACACTCACAAGCTGAGATTGAAGTGCATTCACTAGACAGATGTTGCCAGGTCTGGCTTATAGGTTCTTTGGATGTTATTCTTCCATCTTAGACCAAAAGGTCTAGAGCTTTTTAAAGCTTCTGCTCATGTACGTCTTACATTCTGCACTTGTACTAAGAATAGAATGTGGCTCATGTAATGATCACATCGCTGTGCATAGGCTTTACAAAGCAGAATTTGATATTTTTTATTTCATGTTAACAAGTAGCATCATTCTGTTTCAACAGGGATGTGTATGATAACATGTTCAAACATTTTTGTGTTAGTAAAATCTGTGTATTTTGCCCAGTGTTGCGGTCTGTGGAATGGGAACTTATCGTGTGAAGGTTCAGAGATCTCCCAAATATACTGGATATACAGGCACTCCATTTCATTTCTTCTTTGTTCTTTAACAGAGTTACCATGTTTACAGACGTCTATCCCAATTTCACAGTTTATGGACTGTTTCTGCTAGTGTAACATTCATTTTATAAATATTACAGTAATTAAGATATGAAGAGATCCAGTTTTGTGGCAGGAGTAAAATGTCCCTTCAGAACAAGGATTAGATTATTTAACAGAAAATGTTGAATGAAGATTTCATTTTCCAGTAATAGGATATGTATGCTGTCTGGTGTTTTGCATATGAGCGAGAGAGAGAGAGAGAGAGAGAGAGATGCGTGTTTTCCGTTAATTTATGGAAATCACTATACAAATTCAACTAATGAAATTCAGTTACTACACCTGTAGCTAAACACTGCAGATGGACACACACAGTGAAAGAAATTGACAGCCAACTGCTTAAAGCCAGAGTCCAGAGACAGGGTGGGGCGGTGGCTCTTGTTATTATGCCTGAAGTGACGTGCGCAGGCTGTAGCTTCTGTCGACTGGCACTGGACACATGTCAAGGGTGATAAATTAGAGCCACCTGGGTCGTTGTCCCTTCCAGTTAACGGCCGGCTGTCAGAAGGACCCTAGACACGCTCCCTAAATGTGATGCGGGTGTCAGCCCCAAGCCTCTTCAGAAAGGAGCAGGATGAGTGTGGGGACTGGAGAGGGAGGGGGAAGGCGACGGGGCGGAGGCAATCGGCATGGTTCGCCTTGATGTTTTCCAACATCAGTCCTTTACAGCAGACACTTCACAGGGACGCTCGTTGGAGGTGATCAAACAACAGAGAGCCTTTTCGTTCAAGGTGAACGTGGGTACGGGATGGGGAACATGACGGGACACTTGTAGCGAGACCATCTGAATTTCCTCGTGTTATGGCGAAGTGTAAGCGGGTGACTTTTGCTTGCAGTGTTCCTGACTTTGCCAATAAATCCAACTTGTGATTACATTTACGGCTCTCCCTTTGCCTTTCAAGTCTACTCTGGCGTGGGCCGCCGTCTCTTCCTCAAGCTTTTATTCAGAGCAGGTTTTGTCACTTCTAATAAGTTAGAAGGCCCAGTCCAAAGAAATTCGATTTCCATGGTTGTGAACTTTCTCATTGATGTGGGAGAGTACAGCTACATAGCTGCAATAGCAGCCTGATACCATGAGTCCTAATCAGCCAGTGTTGTAAACTAGCAAAGCAAATGCTGGATGCTACAGTGCACATGCAGAAATGTGGTTAACTGGGCTGCTTTCTTTTTCAAATTGACACCAGAAAGAAAAAAGGGCCAAACCCCAGTTTATTGTTAATGATGTTGCTATATTGTTGATAAATGCTCTGTATTTGTTTTTCCCAGGGTTGCAAAAGCTAAAACCTCTGGTTTGCAAAGGCACATGAAGCTGATAGACCTGATTTTCCCTGCCATAACAGAATGAACCCTTTGAAAATTTTAAAACGGGTTGAACAGCCGACCTACATTATACATCACATGACATAACGCTAAGAACGCTGGACCACCCCAGGACACAGTGCTGCACTTTTGATAGTGTTTTTGGTTTGCACTGCAGAACGTCCGGGGTTAATTTACTGACACATTATTCCTATCCTTCTCCATTAATGTCAGCGACAATTTAGTTCCAAAATTCTACAGAGGACAGAAAAGATAACTGTCTTCATGTGCTAGGTCAGAATTATTTCAGCGGTTTCCTGGAAATTTAACAAGAATGTTTTGAAAAAATAAAGGCAACCTTAGTACATAATAATTACGTAGATGTTGTGTTGCGGCATTAATTAGTACAGCAGAATTTTGAAATCTTGACACGTTCGTCAATGACAAGTATGGCAACTCAATAAAACAGTGCATTCAGGATAAAAGCTAGTTTCAGCACTGTGACTGCTTTTATGTCTGATGGTAAAAAAAGAAAATGAAGCACCAGAGTACGATTTAGATGTAATATGAGTTGATTAAAATGTTTATTTGTAAATTATTTATAGACAAATTTTTTATTATGCATTGTCGCCATCCATAACCTGACAATATTCTGTAAAACAAAAAAAAAATGGTTTCAAGTATTACAAGCACTGTAAGGCCAATTATAAAAGATGATGACTTCCCCTTTAATTTGGCAGGGATATTTGTTGTAGTGCATTGACAATACTTTCTAGGCTAGCACCATGGTCTTGTAGTGGATGCAGCTTCCAGAGTGTGCTGAAGAGTGGGACGACATGGGAGAACTAGAGAAGATTGACCATGAGGCGGGCTGTGGTGTTCTGGATGAAATTCTGGGGGTTAATGACACAAGATTGGAGCCCTACCAACAGTAAGTTGCTGTAGTCCAGACAAAGATATGACACCCCTAGAAGAAGACAAGACTCCCCCTCGACAAAGACAGGACTCCCCCTAGACGGAGACAGGACTCCCCCACGACAAAGAAAGGACTCCCCCTTGTCAAAGACAGGAATACCCCTAGATGAAGACAGGATTCCCCCTAGAGGAAGACAGGACTCCCCCTCGACAAAGAAAGGACTCCCCTAGACAAAGACAGGACTCCCCCTAGACGAAGACAGGACTCCCCCTAAACTAAGTGCAGTACATTAGAGCACTGTGTTGGCATTGAACTTTACTCTCAGGACTATTTTGGACTGTCGACAACTGTACCTTAATCAACTGTGCTCAACTGAAATCTACTAGAGTCTTCTAGACTCAATGGCTTAAGCCAGCAACTCACAATCTGGCTTGAAATAAAGCTTCTCCTGTCCTTTTTTTACAACATTGTTCAGATCCCAAGTTACAGTATCTCACAGAAGTGAGTACACCCCTCACATTTTTGTAAATTTTTGATTATATTTTGTGACAACATGTGACAACACTGAAGAAATGACACTTTGCTACAATGTAAAGTAGTGAGTGTACAGCTTGTATAACAGTGTAAATTTGCTGTCCCCTCAAAATAACACAACACACAGCCATTAATGTCTAAACCGCTGGCAACAAAATTGAGTACGTCCCTAAGTGAAAATGTCCAAATTGGGCCAAAAGTGTCAATATTTTGTGTGGCCACCATCATTTTCCAGCACTGCCTTAACCCTCTTGGGCATGGAGTTCACCAGAGCTTCACAAGTTGCCACTGGAATCTTCTTCCACTCCTCCATGTAAAACAAAAAAAAATATTCACGGAGCTGGTGGATGTTAGAGACCTTGTGCTCCTCCACCTTCCGTTTGAGGATGCCCCACAGATGCTCAATAGGGTTCAGGTCTGGAGACATGCTTGGCCAGTCCATCACCTTTACCCTCAGCTTCTTTAGCAAGGCAGTAGTTGTCTTGGAGGTGTGTTTGGGGTCGTTATCATGTTGGAATACTGCCCTGCGGCCCAGTCTCCGAAGGGAGGGTATCATGCTCTGCTTCAGTATGTCACAGTACATGTTGGCATTCATGGTTCCCTCAATGAACTGTAGCTCCCCAGTGCCGGCAGCACTCATGCAGCCTCAGACCATGACACTCCCACCACCATGCTTGACTGTAGGCAAGACACGCTTGTCTTTGTACTCCTCACCTGGTTGCCGCCACACACGCTTGACATCATCTGAACCAGATAAGTTTATTTTGGTCTCATCAGACCACAGGACATGGTTCCAGTAATCCATGTCCTTAGTCTGCTTGTCTTCAGCAAACTGTTTGCGGGCTTTCTTGTGCATCATCTTTAGAAGAGGCTTCCTTCTGGGACGACAGCCATGCAGACCAATTTGATGCAGTGTGCGGCGTATGGTCTGAGCACTGACAGGCTGACCCCCCACC
>JACXGI010001465.1:20589-37564 GCA_016801175.1 Esox masquinongy | reverse complement strand
ACTGCAGCAATGCTGGCAGCACTCATACGTCTATTTCCCAAAGACAACCTCTGGATATGACGCTGAGCACATGCACTCAACTTCTTTGGTCGACCATGGCGAGGCCTGTTCTGAGTGGAACCTGTTAAACCGCTGTATGGTCTTGGCCACCGTGCTGCAGCTCAGTTTCAGTGTCTTGGCAATCTTCTTATAGCCTAGGCCATCTTTATGTAGAGCAACAATTCTTTTTTTCAGATCCTCAGAGAGTTCTTTGCCATGAGGTGCCATGTTGAAATTCCAGTGAACAGTATGAGGGAGTGTGAGAGCGTTAACACCAAATTTAACACACCTGCTCCCCATTCACACCTGAGACCTTGTAACACTAACGAGTCACATGACCCCGGGGAGGGAAAATGGCTAACTGGGCCCAATTTGGACATTTTCGCTTAGGGGTGTACTCACTTTTGTTGCCAGCGGTTTAGACATTAATGGCTGTGTGTTGAGTTATTTTGAGGGGACCGCAAATTTACACTGTTATACAAGCTGTACACTCACTACTTTACATTGTAGCAAGGTGTCATTTCTTCAGTGTTGTCACATGAAAAGATATAATCAAATATTTGCAAAAATGTGAGGGGTGTACTCACTTTTGTGAGATACTGTAGAGTTCAGACCTGCCACGCGGTTAGAGCATCTGACGAATAACTGAAAGGTTATTAGATCAAATCCCAGAGCCAACAAGGTAAACATTGTTTTTCTAACCCTTATTGCTAACCACCACTCACTGTGGTAATGTATGCCTCCAATTCAGAGGGGTTGCGTTAAAAGTGTAAATTTCTGTTGGATCATGAGTTCAAACCAACAAAATATCCTCTTTCTCGGTGTTCCGGGACGTTCTGTCCTCCCTGCCCCTGACACCTGACCCCTGATGGAAGAAGACACCAGTCGAGCTAAACAAGGAAATATGTCCCGGATACAGAGCCAAATATAGACTCCCTCTAGTCCTTACATGGTACAGTTCATACTAACAGTAAACAAGCTGTTTTTCCATTATACACTCATGCGTCTGATAGTAGTAAAGGCAGGTTTTCTTTGTGTGTTACAAAACAGATATCTGACAGTTCATACTGACCAGTTAATTGCAGTGATATCAAGAGGAATGCTGCTGTTTTGATCAGGCCATGATCTATTGCACTCTTATAGCAGGGGGTTAAGTGTTCTGTCTGAGGCCGTGCTCCACTTCATTACTGTCTTCTCATGTACACTCACACTGATGATAATTGGTTTAGGGCCTAATTAAAATGCCTCATGCATTGTTTGCTTTATTTTCTGAAAATGTGTATTATTCTTTTATTCTCATTTTCCCTGTCTTACATGCACACAAAAAACACATAACACACACACACACAAATACACACATAAAACACACACCCAAAAATACACACAAAAAACACATAACACACGCACACGAATACATACATAACACACACAGACAAATACACACATAAAACACATGACCCACACACACACATCTGCTATGGGAATGGATCAGCTCTTTTGACTGAGGCATGCAGGATGAACGTCAACAGATCACAGTCATTTCACGGAAACCAACGCCCAGTAGCATCATGATCAGTTAAAACAAAAGATCACCTGAAAGAACTGCCTGTAGCAAACAGAAACACTGCCCATCCACTCCACTGACTTCCTCTCTCTCTCTTTCTCCATTCCTAGCTCCATTGGTTAGAGTAGCAAGTAGCCTCCTTTTGCCCGCTCTTTCTTACCCTCTTCACCCTCTGGCTACAGTCCATCGAAAACGTGGTTTTCTTTAATTCCTGCCAGAGGGCATCACTTTGTGGAACGGATGAAAAGCGCCAACTGGCAATGAAAGAATGAAAGGGAAGAGAGCTCTTTTACGATAAATCTGAAATTACGAGGAGCAGAAATGCTGCTTATGTGTGTTTGTGTGTGTGTTTTATTGGGAGCATTTGTATGAATATTTGCATCAGATGGAGCGATGCATGTTTTCAATCAGTCACACACTGCTTGTTTGTTTTTTCTCATCCACAAACCATCAATACTCAATCCATATTAGTTCAGTAGATGCTGGTGGGAGGTGAACTTTCTTTTTTAACTGCCACAGTTGTTAACTTGCCAAAATGTCAATGTGTTTGAAGTTTGTTTTCTTTCAAGTCGCTTTCTTTTTTTACTCTGTTTCTTTGCTAAATCTTGTGTGTATGTCTTAAATTCAGAAAGGAAAACACTGCTAATAAACTGTGTGCATTTACAGGACTAGAAACCGTGTCCGTGTTTTGGAAATCCTGGCCAGACAACATCTTTCCCAGTATCACTTTCTAGTTGGGATTCACTTTCAAGAACACTCACATGCCCTGAAATAACAACACTTGAGTGCTGTTTTGATAAGTAGTTATTCGGTCAAAGCACGAGTATTTAAATCGGTAAACCAGGAAATTTCCAATTATTTCATTTCTAGGACCAAAACATTGTGGGCCCTTGGGCAAGGACCCCTTACAAATCTGTTTTAACATTGTGAACTGCCAATTAGGTTTTAGAGAGCCGCATGCAGCTTGCACGCTCTCTAATGTCTACCATTGGTAATCTTGCTGTTTTACCCATTTTGCCGTGTATTATCCCTTGATCCTATGTTACCTAAGTGGGCCAACTCTACAGCCCCCTTGATCCTATGTTATCTAACTTGGCCAACTCTATAGCCCTTGATCCTATGTTACCTAAGTGGGCCAACTCTATAGCCCTTGATCCTATGTTATCTAAGTGGGGCCAACTCTATAGCCCTTGATCCTATGTTATCTAAGTGAGCCAACTCTATAGCCCTTGATACTATGTTATCAAAGTGGGGCCAACTCTATAGCCCTTGATCCTATGTTATCTAAGTGGCCCAACTCTATAGCCCTTGATCGTATGTTATCTAAGTTGGCCAACTCTATAGCCCTTGATCCTATGTTATCTAAGTGAGCCAACTCTATAGCCCTTGATCCTATGTTATCTATAGTGACACACAGCAGACACAAAGACTATTATTTGCATATTGATGGATATGCGTGTGGATATGAAAGACAGGAAGATCAATCAAGATATGTGACTTGCTGGAGTAAATACTCGCCAAGTTGCCTGGCTGTGATTGTATCCTTAGAGTGTGTACTAACCAGCTTTCTGACCTCAGGCTGTGTGGATTGGCAACAATACCTTCTCCTCCAGAAGGTTGTCCTCAGGCCTTGTTTTAAATTTTACCATAAATTATCCTGTTGATTATTAACTACTTCTTATTCACAGAAACAACCTGGGGGGAATATGAAGACTTCAAGTCTGACTGCCTTGCTCAAGGACAGAACAATATAGCCTTGGCAGTTGGGGGAATTGAACCAGGGACCTTTCAGTCACTACTCAAATGCCCTAACCAGGCACGTGCACAGGAAAGGCTCAACCTGTGCAGAGCACATGCCCGTTTGCTATTAAGTGCCCTTTCCAGTTGACTTGTGCCCGTCTGCCTTGGTGATGCACATCGCGCACAATGACGAAAGTCACTACAATATGTAATAAATGCATTTTAACATTACAGTTAATGTGAGGTATCACAGCACTGAGGTTAAGGTTACGGTTAAGGTTTGGGGTAAGGTTATAAAACTAAAAAGGTTAGGTTAAGGTTTGGTATCACAGCACTGGGGTTCAGGTTATGGTTTGGGTTAAGGTTAGGTATCACAGCACTGAGGTTCAGGTTAGGGTTAGGTATCACAGCACTGGGGTTAGGGTTAGGGTTATGGTTTGGGTTAAGGTTATAAAACGAAAAAGGTTAGGTTAAGGTTTGGTTAGGGTTAGTTATCACAGCACTGGGGTTCAGGTTAGGGTTTGGGTTAAGGTTAGGTATCACAGCACTGGGTTTAAGGTTTGGATTATGGTTAGAAAAAAAAATTGTTTGTAACATATTTTAGTGACCTTGGTAACACCACTACTCTCCACCCTAACAGGATATCTCTATTTGGAGCAGTTGGTAGTGCACCAGTCTGCAGAGCTGAAGGATGTGTGATCAAAACACAGACTGACAATCTTTTATTTTTCTGGATTATTACTCTAACATTACTTCACTTAACGTGATATATCTTATGAATTCGACTGTCAAAGATTTTCATAAAATAGTTCACGTATTCAACTGATTATTACTCTTGTGTTACTTCACCTAAAGTAATATATCTTACCATTTCGTCTGTCAAAGGTTTTTGTAAAATACTTTACGTATTCCAATGAGACCAGAGGTCTATACTACAAAGCAGGATTTGGGGTTAGTGAGCTAACTTCAAGTTTAACCCTGGGTTGTCAGTGTCACGACGGTGGTTCACTTATTACAGGGTTACATCGCCATGGTAACTTATGCTGCACATCTAACCTGCTCCGGAGCAGGTTTTATTCGAGATAACAGATGAACACGTATAAAACTACTGACCAATCAATTCTCGATTGAAAATGACGTCACCATTCTTCGGAGATCCCGTGGAGCTCAGTGCACGGATAGTGAGAGGGTCTCTTAGAAAAGCAAGAATATTCAGAGACCCAAAACTCATTGGCTTTCTCTGATGAGTATCTTTATGAAAGATAGATTCTCAGCGGAGGGAATTACGTATCTTTGTCAGCTTCTTGAGCCATATGTTGCCAGTGCGACACAACTGAAGTCGTGCGCTCACAGTTCCACAGACTGTACGCATAGCGTTACGTTTTTTGCTACAGGTAGTTTTATGTGTGCTGTGGGTGATGCGGAGAACATAAGCAAAAACACGGTCTGCCGCGCAATTCGCAAGGTGGTTCTTGCTCTAACAGATCTACTTCATCCATTTGTTGTGTTCCCAGGCCACTTGCCCACGCAGTCTATTAAAGAGGGCTTTTATGAAATAGCAGGTAGACAATAACATACGTTGACTACTTCATCTATAAATAATATAGAATCCATGACGTTTACTGTTGTATAATAAATGCAGCATACTCCTTTCATAGGGCTCCCCAGAGTGATCGGTGCCATAGATTGCACCCATATTCCGATAACTGCATCGCTGGGTGAAGTGAAGGCGATTTTGTTAATCGCAAGTAATTCTACAGCATCAAAGTTCATATGAAGGAAAAAGAAGGATAGTCATTGTTTGGTCATACTGGTACATTGCCTACATGGACACCAAGAGTTTTCAGAAAAAGCAGTAGGCTGGACAATTAAAGGCAATTACTTTTTAGCACATATACAAATATTCATACAGCACAGGTGTCACAGTTGGACTATCTTTCTCCCCACGATGGAGTCCTTTTCAAATGTGCATTGATGTTATAGGCCTATGTATTTTTTAGTTGCAACTGAAAGAATACGGCAAAAATTGTCTTACACGCCTTAAGAATGAATCTAAACAACAACACATTAATTTAATGGAGTGCACAATTGTAATTATAGTCAGATCTAGCTGTATCTTAATGATGGGGCAGTGATATTGATAAGCCTTGTAACTTAAGCATTTATATATATTGTATATATAATTTAAATATATTCTTAACATTTCTTTAAAATGATCGTTTGCTCCTCTTGAATGAAATGCGGCTCTGGTAGACATGTCCATGTTTGCGATTGGTCATATGGTGCAAACACCGCCCCTTTTATGTGAACGCGCTCGTCGCATAGTACAGGGCTCATGTTGCAGCTTCACTAGCTGAAACGATGCCGGTTGAATGATTGCAGTGTTACCAGCAACCCTACGCGTTCTAGCCAGATGCTGTTCATTTGCCTTCGGTCTGTCAGACGGCGACTTACCGGAGCCCAGGGTCTCGCACTAAGAGGTTCATGGACGCAGTGATGGGCATTCTTTGTCTGTTCGGTGAGCCGACTCTTGTGGCTCCGTTCACCTGTAGGAGTCAAAGGTTGTTTGGGTGGAAGTGGCGTCATGTTGTTTGGGAAGTTGCTAGTAGTTAGGGTATAGTAAACTTAGCCATTTCAAATGAAAAACACTTAGAAATCAACGTACAGTTAAGCAGTGTATTTATTAAGGATTAAAAACACTGTTTTTGAAGGAAGTCTTTTGGTGAATGACTTTGTTTCACCTATATTTTATCAGGGCCTCCTAATGTGCATTGAATGTAATAATGGACAGTTATAGCCGAAGCAATGCTAGCTGACTAATAATGTGCAACGCAAAAAATGCTTCCTCAAAAATAAGTAAAATAAAACTTAATGTGAAAAGCAAAATGAATCATCCTGTGTTCAGATCCACTAGTTACAGTCAAGTTAGACAACTTGAAAGAGTTTGCTAGAGTTTTGGAGAAAAGTACAGTGGACGGATTAAATTAACATTAACAAATTGCAAATACATTTTGTTTCAAGCAGATTATGTAAAATTCTCTAAATTTGTTGCCAGAACCCTGTGCTGGTCTGTGAACAGCTGTGCTTATAATGGATGTATTAGAAGATTAATCATATTTGCCTTGGTAAAATGAATGCAGTGTATTTTCAAGCATAAGTGCAATTGTATTATCAAAGTGCATGTCCTGGACACCCTATAAAAGGATTCACACACACGCACATAAGATTCAATTATAACGAAAGGGAAGGAATTGATGGCTCATTTTATTTACCCTGCAGCACCAAGAAAATGCCTCAAAATCTGCAACCTATTTCTATCTATGAGTATGATGATAGCGGACCAGAACATTCTCTGAGGTAGAAGGTGTCGTGTAAACCCAAACTTGCCCCACACTAGTCCGAAATAAATCTCACAACAACTCGCATGTAGTTTCCTGCTTACTTAGAGCACACTTAGATTAATCCTTGTATACTGTCTACTTTTCTTTCCATGAATATGGATGTGTTTATCCCGGTAGCCTTGCCGGTTCATTCTGGGAACAGCTTCTTCACTGTCTAAAGACTAATTCAGCCCACGGCACGGGCAAATAAAAGGTTTGTTGAAGAACCCCAGTGAATCTGTGCGTCAGAAACTTTAACTGGAAGGGAATCTTAGAGAGCCCGGAAAACAAACTCGCAGTGGCTGTGCTCTCCCCTGGGCCAAAATGGGTTTGGGAATAGCGTGCAGAATCACCACGGTTAACGCCACACTGCCCAATGCCTTGTACCCAAAATCCCAGCGAAAATACCATTTGTCATTTTCATTAGTTTTCTTTCCCCCGACATGAAATGCCATGGCCGCACCTTCTCTGGCCAGCTTGGCAGGCTGGTGGTGCTCGTCTGGGCACTGTCACCGCGTCCAACTGTTGTAAGTGACCCGGCCCTCAACCCACAGGCTTAAACACAGCAGCAAATTCTGATAATTTATCCCTTTACAATTGTCTGCTCTTCAAAGACAGACGGCCTTTTCAACAGGCTAATCTGAATCCTGATGTCTGGCATAATTGTGTGTCTATAGAGTTGGATGCTATCTACCTGACAACACCTGCTATATTGTTAAACCTGTCTAATGATCCTCCTGATTAAATCAAATTTGTTTTATACAGCCCTTTTTACAGCCTTTGTCACAAATGTTTGTTGTTTGGTTGATCCATCTGCAGGGTTGCAGGCACTGGGTCACTTAGTTTGGATGTTTACTTCAAAAAAGCACAGCATATTGTAACAGTGTGGGAGCAGTTAGGGTTAACTGCCTTGCTCAAGGACAGGAAAAACAGACTTTTCACCTTGTGGACTCAGGGATTCAAACCAGCAACCTTTCCATTAGCTGACAGTTGCTCTTATTACTAGGCCCCTGTGTCGCCATGGATTACTGAAGATGGGTCATCAATGCTGGGTTAATATGACATCATACTCCAGTGAGACAGGTCAGCAGATCATTGGTTAATTCCACCAGCCATGAGAGCAACTGTCATTTGGATCCATCTGTTCTGCTGTGCAGCTATAACATGTTGAGATCAAACATTTACAAGTCGTTTAGGTTTGAGAGTGCATTCCTGTTGGGACGTTGTATCCAACGAGGCTGCATACCTCCCGCCAGCAGGGCACCCTGAACCCCATTGCTGGTTGGCCTGGGACCCTGCATGTTGCCACGAGTGGTGTTGGACGGCCAGTAGGAGTCACTGTTTCCTCTGCACTAAAATAAAGGGATGTCCTATGGATTGCGTTCAGAAAGACCCAGCTGCCAGGTGAAACCAGCATTAAAGCAAACATCAGTGACGGTTGACCTGTTTTTGGTACTTTGTTACTTCCTCACAACCCAACATGCTGAGTTATTCAAGCAACCCAAATGCCTGGATCAAAAGAACCCAGTGGGTGCTTTCAACTGGCGCTTGGTCGCCAAATAACCCAAGCCGAGTAGTTTTTTTTTCCCATAATTTGAGTGTAGCACACAAAGATACAACATTGACTTCTGGGTTTAGAAAGACCTTGTAATTCAGCCGTCCATTACAGACCCATCATATTGTTTTCACATTGTTGCTCTGCCCTAAATCATTGTGTTTTTGCTCTCTGACTCCTTGACTGACCCCTTGTCAGAGTCAGCCGACTGCCTCCATTTTACCGTCCTCCTTTCCTAAGTGTTATTCTTCCTGAAAGGGATGGAAAGAGAGATTAAGACCATCCTCAGTGCTGAGATGAAAATGGATGAAAACTCAACACCCGGGAGCAATCGTTGCATTATGAAAAACTTGCCAGCATGACCTTGGTTTATAACATGCTGCTGTTGGTTGAGAATAAAAAGAGGCAGAGGAAAAGGGAAAGTTAAAACCAATTAACTTTAAAACCAATAATCTCACAATTCAGGTCAGCGCCTGCTGACTTAAAAATCTGTTGATTTTTAGGCAAGCCTGCTGTCTTAACTCCTCTGTAATGATTTTAGATGCTGTGTTCTAACTGTATTTGCCGTTTTGCAGTTTTACTGGGCTATTAATCATGTACTGTGTGCCCAGCATTGATTAACACACAGTGGACCTGTAGCAGCTAGAAATTTGACAGTCAAGTGTAAAATGGTTTATATGCTTTCTGCAGAAACGTTACAATTTCACAGTTGTCAACAAAAACACATCTCTTTAGGTAATATGACCATTGACAGACATTAATATAATATCATAGTAAAGTTACCATTACTAAATAATTGCTTAGAGTGTTAATTTCTTGTCATTATTTACCGAGTGGTTGCATTGGTTTCTGCTTCCTTTTGCCTCCAAAAATTGCACCTGACTGAAGTCAGTTTGATGTTGACTGGACAACTGCTAAGATTAACATGCTTCTAAATTAATTCAGTGGGAAAATACATCATGTTGTTAACATTGTTCTCAATAAAATGCATTTAACAGGAAAATGTGCACAAAAGTTCGGTTCACATTTATCTAAAAACTCTGCATTCAATTGGACAATGTGATATTATCAATTGTTTATCTTTATGTTATACATATACTGGCAAAAGTTGAGTGCCAAATGTTTAAAGTCGGTCTAAATAAACATTTTTCTTTCTCAAAGGATTACTGACAGCCAGAGCTGGTTCTAGGCATAAGTGACATAAGCAGACCCTTAGGGCCCTGACTGCTAAGGGGCCCTCAACCACTAGAGACCTCTAGGGGAGGGGGCCCAAATAAAATGTTGATTAGGGCCTCCAAAAGGCTATAGCCGGACCTGCGGCCAGCCTCAAGAAATGTCAAATACTGTATTATCTAATCAAATACAGTTGGTGGAATGACATATAGCCTAGGTCTCTTCTCAAATACCAAAGGATATAAAAAATGAAAATCGAAATGGCAAAATGCATAAGCAGCCTGATGTCCAGATTTATTTGTCAGAATATTCCCAATTTTTTCATGTATTTTCCTTCTAGGTTCTTTTGATTAATGTGTCCCTGTTCTGTATTATGTTTAAAATGGACTTTATTTGAAAACCTGTATGTTTGATATGATGTTAAAATATTCCAGCTTAAAATCTGGAATTCAAAACAACAACATCCACCATCTGAGTGGTGAATGCTTTAAAAGGATTCTCACAAAACTTTGGTTATAGTTTTTTGGATTGATACCAGATGATCCTTGATATTACAGATCTCCTACTACAGAATCCCTTGAGTATTTATTTTGTGGTTGACAAAGGAATTCCTGTTTTCCTTATTTCTCTCAGAGCATCAAATTCGGCCACAAAGGGCTCCATAACCCCTCAGGGTGACCAAAGAGTTTGAGTGTATTTGTATATTTCTAACAGAAAATTGAATTGATCCCTGAACCTCCATTCATTGTATGTCATCCTTGAAAATATTGACTTTCCTTGAGGAGATGGATGGACAATGACACAATACCATTCAGGTCATAGAGGAAACGGAAAGTGCCATAGAAAAGCGTGGAGCAAAACCGAAATCCAGGTGATTCCTATTTGCCATTCACAGGCAGAGCAAACAACATGTAGAGAACATACAATGAGAAGATAACTTCAACAAATGTAGGTAGAGTGGGAGAGGGAGAAAGAGAGGGAGGGAAAAAAAGAGATTAACAGTGTCGTGTCTTACATAAGGAAGTGTCCCTTGCTGCCTTTTTATTGTCCTAATGAGCGTGGCGACCGCGGTGTGGTCAAAACAACTCTGACACGTCTGACAGGTGTTGTTCTATCCTGGCTGTAGCTGTGAGCGTGCAAATACCTACAGCCACTGACACGTCAGGCACGCCTTTCTGGGCTGGCTCGGCATAGGTCTGCAGACAAAGAGTAGCTGGCCTCTGATACAACAACAGTAAAGTGTGTGTTTGTGTGTGTGTGCTTGTGCACTGCATTCATGTTGTGTGTGTGTGTGTGTTGGAGAAAAAATGTGAAACTTTCTCCTCACGAGAGTCAGAGTGTTGAAACTGGAGGACACTTGATGACAATGTAGCCAGGAGAAAGAGTACCCACTCACATCACTCAACCAACAATGGCCGGGTGTGATCCACGGCACTGAATGAGATCACTGACAACCACTGTGGAGGACGTAGAAACATTACTTCCACATGTCCGGGTGTAGCCAGCATAAGGTGAAGTGAGATGCTGAATAGAAGTGCCCTTGTATCACAAAGGTTAATGGAAATGCAACGAGTGCAATTTGTCAAACTTGTCATTTGTGTGAGTGAGCGTAGTGACGCATTAATTGGGCTGCCGTCGGCAGCAGAGCTTCACGGCCTTGGATTTGGTGGAAAGTCTGGTCCTGTTTGTTTATGCAGCCTGCCAACTCCTCTGGTCATTGTCACGCCACAGAAGATGACGGATTGAGCAAACAAATCTGGGACCGGGCTATGCACATGATCAACATTCAAAGGACAACAGGGGTACATTTCTACATAGTTCCTGATTTGTGGGAAGCTTTGTCTGTTTGTGTTTGTGGCCTTAAATTAAAAAAAAAAAAACAAGAGCTGTAACCCAAACTACTGACATCCAACACATTTAACATTTACTATGTGGTGTCCAAACATAACCGTAACCTTAATACTAACCTTAGTCCTTAATTTAATCTTAGCCCTAAACCTAAATGTTACCCTAAATTTAATCTTAGCCCTAAATCTACCGGTAGCCTTCCTAATGTGCATGCACAAACTTGAATCTGGTTGAACTCATATCCTCAAGAGGCAATGTTTAGCTTTCCATTCTTGTTGTGTGCGAAACATCCAGGTACAATATTGACAACTACTGTACACAGGCCAGCTGACACTCTTGCCTGTGCCCGGGACAAGATAATCTTAGATGGGCCCTTTAATGTCAACACAATGTCAGTTCTGGGCCCCCCCCACCCTGGGCCCGGGACAACAGACCCGTTTGTCCCCCCCTGTCGGCGGGCCTGACTGTACATACTGTAGGTCTGCACACTCCTATTTATTTCATGCTTTATGGATACAGCACACCTATTCATCTTGATCTGTAAACTTTGGCACAGAACTGTTTCATAATTAGGATCTTTATTAGGGGAAAGGGGGTGTGAAATCTGATTTCTTTATTTTTTTATTTCACGTTCATTTTAGCAGGGGAGGTCATGCTAAGACCTAAGTTCTCCTGTTTGTGGATGAGCCCAAAAAAATAAACAAATAAAAATAAAAAAATGAACACACAATTCATACGATACAATTCATACGATGCAAACACATTCTTCTTGGAAATGTTCCTCTATCATACTTTTGAATTGCCCAGGAGGCACCTATTCATTGGGTTACAAATTAGCTTGGTATTTATTCAAAATGTAAGGTGCAGATAAATTAAAAGTTGATCTACCTTACTCAGTGGAGATTGAAGGTATCTCTACAGTTAACCAACCTTGAGATGGTGTCTGATAGTTTGTATTTCTGTATGTCAGCTGAGAAGTGACGTATGGTGGTAATTTATCCAGGAGAGCCTTAAAACCAAAGAGTATGAAATTCATGAATCTATGCAACTTGAAAGAGTGGCAACCTTCTTTCTGATATAGAGAGCAATGATGTGTACTGAAACAATCACCTCTAATAAAGCATAATTCACTATGATAAACTGTATTAAGAGGTTTTAAAACCGAGGTAGAAGCATTCATGTTAATAATATCACCATAATCAATAACCGGCATTAAATTCAGCTGAACAATTTGCTTCCTGTTAGATAAGGCATGTAAGGCATGGACTATTTATATATAGAAAGCCAATTTTCATTCTCAATTTTCTAACAAATTCATCTACATGTTTTTTAAAGGAAAGATCTTCATCTATCCATATGCCCAGGTATACATTCAATATGAGCACCATTGAGAGTAAACAAACCCGAAATCTATAGGCACCTTCTTAGATTTAGAAAATATTATAATTTTTTTTTCAGAATTTAACACCAAGATCTCTGCAGGGCATCAAAAATGAACCATAGCCCACAAAGAGCCTGGTCAATCGTGAGAGCAATATCAATAAACACAGTGTCATCAGCATAGAGATACAGGTTACAACCTTCAACAGGGAAACCAATATAATTATGTAAAGGGAAAATAAAATTGGGCCAAGACTCGATCCTTGTGGGACCCCCTTTGATGTATTCAAAAAATCTGATTAAACCCCTTCTGTGAGTACACACTGAGATCTGTCATAAAAAGCAATTTTCAAACTAGCTACAAATAGCCTGATCTAGGCCCATTGATTACAATTTCAGAATGAGCAATGTGTGAACAACAGTGTCAAAGGCTTTTGATAGATCAATAAAACGTGCTCCACAGTGTTTCCTGTTACACTATTTATCACACCATTTGAAACCAAGAGACCAGCAGAGACAGTGCTATAACAGGGTCTGAATACTGACTGGTGGTTAAAAACATATGTCATGGATTCTGGGGGCAGCAATCTGCATAAAAAACGGTTCAAGAGAATCTCCTCTGGTGGACTTCCTAACATCAATCCCAGTTAAGGCATCCAGCACATCATCTACAGAAAGTCATTATTTATATCAAATATAAAGCCTGCTGAGATAAAATGTTGGTTAAATGCATTTCTAATCTAATTTTTATCTGTAATGATGCAGGAGTCTAACTGATTGTGCTCATTGAGGGAAGCTGCAGAGTTACCTTGCATTTAAATTTTTCCAAAATCTATATGGATCCCCTGCAGAGCTAGAAATTGCATCTAAGTAAAAACTGAATTTGCCTTTTTTAACTGATACAGTATATTGATTTCTGGGTTGCCTGAAATGTGGCCAAAATCCGACCAAGTCAGTCTTCCTAGCATCTGACCAGGCCAGATTTCTCTTACTAAGGAGATCAGATTGCCTCAAGCTTGTGTGAAATCGTACTGAATAGAAATGTCAATCCACGGTATAAAATGTATATGAGTCCAGAATATAAATACTTACGGTACTAGTCAAAAGTTTTTTTGACTAGTACCGTAGTACCATAGACACACATACTCATTCAAGAGTATTTCTTCATTTTACTATTTTCCACATTGTAGAATAATAGTGAAAACATCAAAACTGTGAAATAACCCATACAGAATCATGTGGTAACCAAAAAAGTGTAAAACAAATCAGAATACATTTATATTTGATATTCTTCAAAGTAGCCACCCTTCGCCTTGATGACAGGTTTGCACACTCTTGGCATTCTCTCAAGCGGCTTTATGAGGTAGTCACCTGGAATGCTTTTTCAACAGTTTTAAAGGAGTTCCCACACTTGTTCGCTGCTTTTCCTTCACTCTCTGCTCCAATTCATCCTAAATCATCTCATTGGATTGAGAGATGGTGATTGTGGAGGCCAGGTCATCTGATGAATGATGAAGCACCATCACTCTACTTCTTGGTAAATAGCCCTTACACAACCTGGGGGTGTAATTTAGGGATTTGTCCTATTGAAAAAGACATTATTTTCCCACTAATTGCAAATCAAATTGGATGGTGTGTTGCTGCAGAATGCTGTGGTAGCCATGCTGGTTGAGTTGCCTTGAATTCTAAATAAATCACAGAAAGCGTCACTCGCAAAGCACCCCCACACCAACACACCTCCTCTTTCATGCTTCATGGTGGGAACCACACATCTGGAGATCATCTGTTTATTCAATCTGCATCTCACAAAGACATAGTGGTTGGAACCAAAAATCTCAAATTTGGACTCATCAGACCAAAGGACGGGTTTCCACTGGTTTACTGTCCATTTCTCATGTTTCTTGGCCCAAGCAAATCTGTTGTTTTTATTACTGTCAGTAGAGATTACTTTGCAGCAATTTAACCATACAGGCCTGATTCACGCAGTGATCCTCTTCCTCTGAGCAGTTGAAATGCTGAGATGTTGAAATGTGTCGGTTACTTAAACTCTGTGAAGCATTCTTAACTCTCACTACGTAGATGTCGGGTGTCATGTTACAAGAATTTTATGATGCAGGATGACACTGTGTTGTTCGGTGTATTTGACATATAAACCTTGAAACTTGAAACATTTATTTGGGCTGCAGTCTGAGGTGCTGTTAACTGACAATTCCTGAGGCTGGTAACTCTAACGAACTTATCCTCTGCAGCAGAGGTAATTCTGGATCTTCATTTCTTGTGGCGGTCCTCATGAGATTCAGTTTCATTTTAGATGGTTTTTGCTACTGCATTTTCAAGAAAGTTCTCAAAATGTTTTAACTGATCTTAATGTCTTAAAGTAATAATGGACTGTTTTTTCTCTTTGCTAATTTCAGCTGTTCTTGCCATAATATGGACTACTACAATACAGACGTATTCATGGTCATCTATATACCAACCCTACCTTGTTACAATACAACTGATAGACTCAAACACATTAAGAAGGAAATAAATTGCACAAATTAACTTTTAACAAGGCACACCTGTTAATTGTTAAATGTATTCCAGGTGGCTACCTAATGAAGATGGTAGAGAAACTGTAAAAAGCATTCAAATGGTCATCAAGGCACAGAGTGGCTTTTTTGAAGAATCTCAATATGAAATGCATTTTGATTAACACTAGTTTGGTTACTACATGATTCCATATGTGTTATTGTATAGTTTTGATGTCTTCACAATTATTCTACTATATGGAAAACAGTAAAAATAAAGAAATAACCTTTTACTGTATATTTTTATATATGATTGAGTTTATTGTTATTGTAAAAATAGGCATGATTAAGTGAATTGTTATTGTGTATTCGATGTTTCAAACACAACATTTTGTATATATTATGTAAAAATTATTTCGAATGCATTTGTTTCGAAATATTTCCAAAATTACAGTCAATGTATGCATTATGGTGTGCTTGACAGTGGTTATTTAGAAACTATTAAGGAAATACACCAGTTACAAAGACATTATATGCCATTCCTGCTGTGTTTCTTTTGTAGCCTATTTACAGCAGGTCCCATCTAAGATGGCTGACAAATTGTTCCATTCTGATGTATAGGAGCTTTATGACATATACCCATCTAGTTTTGTAACGTATATGGTTGTAACCGTCTTCCCTTCTGTGTCTCAGCCATTCCACTGTAATGTGACTTCATATAAGGTGGCAGCGCCTTACAAGTTGACAATCTATTGCTGGTGACAACTAGCACAGCCTGTGTCATGACACCATACCATCCATCAGTCCTCACTCTTCACTTCTGCCTCTGTTTGACTCATCCAGCAATATTCCCGAATGGGCCCAAGGCAAATATGTAGTTTGGAGTTTTGTGGGAGTGTGTGTGTGGGTGTTTGTGTGTGTGTGGGGGGGGGCAGTCAATTTCATATTTTTTATGATGCTATCATTTCTCAATGAAAGTTTCATTTGAGTCCTGACAGATGCAGGCCTATCACAACTGCAACGTCTGCCAATGCCCCCACATAGCATAGTTCCCCAAGAACCATTACTCTCCAGCACCAAGTGAAGCATTCAAAATAGGCCATAATCGCTGTCAATATTGCAGGAAAGGCTA
The DNA here is from genome assembly GCA_016801175.1 of Esox masquinongy. NCBI lineage: Eukaryota > Metazoa > Chordata > Actinopteri > Esociformes > Esocidae > Esox > Esox masquinongy. Next base: position 21,243 of record JACXGI010001465.1, on the reverse strand, counting down.
ATTCTTCACGGTTTGCACGTCCCGCAAAAAAATCTAAACTGCATTTCTATTGTATGTATCATAAGTATTGTTTCCTACGCAATGGAAATCTTGTAAATAACAATGAATAATGGGGCATCTATGAAAAACATTCAAGAAACTGATGAAGCCTTTCTGCTTTACAAAGCTTTAGACAACTGAATTAACCAGTGTCGTAACAACCACAACCACAGGTTCGGATGTAGTGCTGCGCTTCTTATCACACCGCATCGCGCAACCAGAGAGATTTCGCTGGCACGTGCGTATTGGGGGAGGAGAGGCCATTCCCGACTAACATCGCGGGAATGAGCTCGCGGGTGCCGGACCAACCACCAGAAGCCGTTTATGATAATAATAATAATAATGACTTTATTTGTATAGCACTTTTGTAGTACAGTTACACCAAGTGCTTTACACACAATAAAAATAGAATTACATTTGTGCGCGATAAGACAATGTGACGCTGCATGACATCCACCTTTCCACCTGGCTGGCACTGAGCCCCTTTATAGCACCCGCTGCTGGACCACCTGACACCGTAGGTATGCCCAGACCAGGATTAAACTGCTGGTCGCAAGGACGCAGCTGGATGAATGTTTTTAACATTGTTATTCTGGTACTCCAGTCTCGGACCCC
>JACXGI010001465.1:0-10688 GCA_016801175.1 Esox masquinongy | reverse complement strand
TGGACTCGTCCATGACGGACGGGAAAGGAGGCGTGGGTTCTCCCCAGTTCCAGGCCTTCAGTATCCAAAAGGCAGCTGCAGGTGAGCAATTACATGACGTCACAATGTGAGAAAGTGGGAGGAGGTCAACCTGTTTAACACACAGGTGGCCGTTGGACCGCATGTACTGCTGCAGCGCGGGTTCGAATCCGACCGACTGTTCTTTGGGCAAAAATGGATCAACTGTCCTTCCTTACTTTCTCTTTTAAAGCATGAACTGCTTGAGAACTTAGTTCTGGCGTGAGTAGTTGGACAGTGACACAAGTTAGTTGCTTTTGCTCTGTACCCCCCACCATAAAAAATACAACAAATTTGATTTCAACTGCGGTTGATGTTTGGAAAGCTCTGTGGGCTGACGCACCATTCTGGACATCATCCAACCCACTGGGATGCTTTTTAAAATAAATCACATTTGGCAAGTTCATGGCCTGTTGATTTACTGTTCATCCCAGTTGGTCTTGCCAGAGGTAATCTGATGATGTCTGTCTCCAGCCTTCATTGACTTGTTTTGGTGCTGCTCAGACGTGGTGGTTGTCCCTCTCTGCTCTAGACGGCCTGATGACGCTGATGAGAGACATTGGCCGCGGCTTCCTGGCCCTCTGTTCCTACAACTGTAAAGAGGCCATCAGCATCCTCAGCCAGTTGCCCTCACATCACTACAACACGGGCTGGGTCCTGGGGCAGATCGGCAGGGCCCACTTTGAGCTGGCCGAGTACATGCAGGTGAGACAGGGTGTTCGGGGCCCCGAGGTCTCACTGGATTATGGAAAAAGGGGGTGGCACCTAGACCTCCTCGGGCCTTTTCTCTATTACACACTATCCTTGCCTCCTCTCTGCTTCAAAAAAAACAATTGGAGAAGGTCAGATGGGGAGGGACTTCGAGATTTGTTTATCCAATAAGTTTTGATGAGGAGGCGGATAGTTGAGGAGCGCGGCCGGGCTCCTGTTGACACTTCCTGTCCCCCCCCGGTCCTGCAGGCGGAGAGGATCTTCTCGGAGGTGCGGCGCATTGAGAGCTACCGGGTGGAGGGCATGGAGATCTACTCCACCACCCTGTGGCACCTGCAGAAAGACGTGGCCCTGTCGGCCCTGTCCAAAGACCTCACGGACATGGACAAGAACTCACCAGAGGTACCGCAGGGAGACAGTCGCCTGTGGAGCCAGATCCACTCCGTTCCTTGTGGCAGTGTTTCCCAATCCTGGTCCCAGGGACCCCAAGGGGAGCACCACTTTGTTTTTGCCCTAGCACTCACACACCTGATTCAAATTAAAGACTTGATGATAGGTTGATTGTGTCAATCAAGTGTGTAAGTGGCAGGTCAACATTTAAAGGTGTGTGAGTGTGAGGGCAAAAACAAAAACGTACACCCCTTGGGGTCCCCAGGACCAGGATTGGGAAACACTGCCTTACGGACTGAAAAGCACGTCAAAACCTGTGACCGAATAGGCTTCTGAGAATAGGACAAATAGTGTCTCGCCTCCAGCTCTGTCTGTCGCCCGCTCAGTCCCTCCCCGTGTGTCCCCCCTCCCCAGGCGTGGTGCGTGGCCGGTAACTGTTTCAGTCTGCAGAGGGAGCACGACATAGCCATCAAGTTCTTCCAGCGGGCCATCCAGGTGGACCCGGGCTTTGCCTACGCCTACACCCTGCTGGGTCATGAGTTTGTCCTGACCGAGGAGCTGGAGAAGGCCCTGGCCTGCTTCCGGAACGCCATCCGGGTCAACACACGCCACTACAACGCCTGGTCAGTGGGGGAAACAACCGCGTTGGACTGCGGGACCCAGTCGGAGAGTTTCTTTAACTCACTATCTTGTCTATCTCTGTCAATCTGTCTCCCTCTGTCTTTTTTCTCTGGTTCTCTGTATGTCTCCGTTTCTCCGTCCCTCCATCGGCAGGTATGGCTTGGGCATGATCTACTACAAGCAGGAGAAGTTCAACCTGGCAGAGATTCACTTCAAGAAGGCTCTTAGTATCAACCCTCAGAGCTCTGTGCTCCTCTGTCACATCGGAGTGGTGAGTGGACCGCTACGCTGGCTCTCTCCTGGGGCACGTCGAGGCATCGCATGTTCATGTTTTTTTAGGGGGGCGTCAGGTTTGAAAAGAATACCTGTTTTCCTGGTTCTTTGTGACATATGGACAGTAACGTTTTGTCGTCTCTCACATGTTCTTTGTTACTGAGTCGCTCCATGTTTCCATACAGGTTCAGCATGCACTAAAGAAGTCTGACCATGCTTTGGAAACCCTGAATAGAGCAATCAACATAGACCCTAAGAACCCTCTATGCAAATTCCACAGGGCCTCCATCCTCTTCGCTAACGAAAAGTACAAGGTAAGTCTGAATTTTGTTTTGAACTAATTTACGGACTGGTCGACATTCATCACAGTTCCTTTTATTCTGTGTAAACGCAGAATATATTCAGTATATATATTTTTTATTTATTGGTCTCTGAGTTTTTGGTTTTGCCTTTTCAGGCTGCTCTACAGGAACTTGAAGAGCTAAAACAAATAGTGCCCAAAGAGTCCCTGGTTTACTTTTTAATAGGAAAGGTAAGCAAATGTAAACATTCTCTTCCTTGTATGGATTAAGAGGACAAGAACAGACCATTAATAAATAATGAAGTGCTTTGAGCCCTGAATGCTGATTGATATCAGTCAGAGTACCACAGGTCTGACACAACATTGCTTATTATTATTATTATCCCCTGCCTCATTACCCGGCAAAATCCTCTGCCTCATTACCGGGCAATTTTCTGTTTATTATAATTGAAACATCTGCATCCCAACGTCAAAAAGCTCTGTGGCTAACACGGGCCTGTAGATGGTCAACCCGGAGGATTTATGTTCTCCTGTTCGCCTCCCTCAGGTCTATAAGAAGCTGGGCCAGACGCATCTGGCGCTGATGAACTTCTCTTGGGCCATGGACCTGGACCCCAAGGGAGCCAACAACCAGATCAAAGAGGCCATAGATAAGAGGTACCTCCCTGACGACGAGGAGCCGGTCACGGAGGACTACCCCTACGACTCTGGTAGGACTGCGGGGACTATGGTGACCCATCCATTGCCTCCCAGGCGTTTAGTTCCTTGTTTAAGATGATCTCCACATTTGTATTTGTTTTGTGCAGTTACACCTTAGTTGATGAGTGCTAAATATTCACTGAAAGGCTTTCAAATGAAATATTTAGTACCGGTAGTAAACCAAGCGTTTTGAGTTCATGCACAGATGAATTTGGGTAGTAAATAAAAAAATAAATACAGAAACTATATATAAATACAGTACCATGAAGGTACAGCCAAGTTGGCCTTCCACCTAAATGATGTCTGTCGGCTGGTAATTCCAATATGAGCAGACGTCTCCCTCTTTGTATTACTTCGTCAGAAGCTGAAAACTGGGACAGGAGTCAAGTACTAACCCTCACCTTGTCTCCCGCAGCTGAGGTCGAGGAGTCCCAGGAGAGCAGCATGACCGACGCGGACGACACGCACCTCCATACTGCCGAGAGTGACGAGGTCCTGTAACCCCCACCCCGACCCCTCCTTTGGACTTTAAAACCATGCCAACCTGGAGTCGACCCCTCGACTCCAGTATTAAAAGAGGATGAAGAAGATGAAAAAGGAAAACAAACTGCTGCTAATACAGTACCTCTTGAATTTCGTTTTTTTTAATCATCTGCTATTTCTTCTTGGTTTGTTTTTCTTATTACCCCCCCGTCCCACCATCAATATCATTCTCGTCCTGCTCCCATCATGCCTTAGTGCTCGCTGGCCTGTCATTCTTGTCGGGTCTCAGGCGGCCATGTGTGGATGTGTTCTGTTCAGTCGTTTGTTTGTTATTGTCCCAGAATACCTCCTTGGCTCCGCCTCCCCCGATCAGTTGCTAAGTGCTGATTCTGAATGCCCTCGCCCCATGTCACTGAAAAACATCACTTTTCGTCTACAGCGCTAATGCCCGTGGAAGAAAAATAGACAACAAACTTTCATGGAAAGCCATCTCTTAATATTTAGGTTCATGTTTTTTTATCCTTATTATTACATTTCTTAATAAACAATTGTTAGAGTCTATAGCTCTTTGGTTCCTCTCTCCTGATTGGTCCATGAGTAAATGTATGGGAGCGAAATAAGGAGCGACCTGTCTGGCTGTTCCTTCAGAGCGTTGGGATGTCCAAGGCGTTCCAACCTTGACTCCAACTGGACAAGTTTCAGCTAAAACAGACAGAAAATATCTCAGACTTGATCTAGCAATGCCAGATGTTGTCTCGATCACAAATGAATAAAAGTGACATTTAACCATGTTTGTTCTAGAAGGTCCTATTATTGGCATGGTTTGATGTGTCGTTCTTTTTGAGGTGATTCATCATGAAATACTTTGAAAAACAAATGAGGTCAAAAATGATAATGGTCTTTATCTGGGTGCTTGTCACCAACCACCGTAATTCATTCTTGGATGTTTTCTTACAAGATGATTGTCTCTCTTAAGCACAGGTTAAAGTATTTTTTGGGGTATTTGGTATCATTTGGAAAGACTAACCAATTCCGTTCTGAAACACGAAAAGGCAGGTCACATTGCTGTACTAGTTTAAACATTGAGTTTCGATATTAGGATTTATGTCCGCCCCCTGTAGAATTAACTAACCCAAACATTCAAAGTGTGTGGGGAACTTCACATCAATTCTGTATGTATACAATATCTGTTACTGGATGTGACTACCTATAGATGGAGGCAAAAGCCTCCAAATGCCACTGTCAGAAATATTGGCCCATATCAAGGAGTTCAAATGCCTTTCCTTAAGTGCTGGTGTTTATTGTCTATGGCTTAGGTCAGTAAAACTACTTAAACTTTATCCTCTGCACAGCCAGATCAAACTATTTTGTTTTTATTTTCCAAGTGCGTTGGTGTCTTAATTTAAAATGTGTACTGTCTTAGGGGATAATGTCTGTCTGTGTGTATATATTTTAAGGACATTGGAAATTATAGAATAAAGTACTATGAACAAGTTTTCATTGATTGCATTGTACGCCCCCCAAAATAGGATTTTGTCACTAAGTGTAAGACTGGCTGCTTTTGTAAACAACTCATAAGACTATGTAGCTTGACATGCAGCTGTTATTTTCTGACATTTTCTCCACTAACTGGTCTTTTGACCAATCACAACAGATGTTTTAAATTTTTCAGTGTGATTCTGATTGGTAGGAGACCAATTTGGGGAACCAATTATCAGAATTGGACTGTGTAAACGTAGGCTTTGATGTTGATCAGAGAAAATGTATCAATAATTTGGCAACCAAGCTAGTACATAGAGTAGTACCTAAAATGAAAACCAATACATACACGGATTTAAGTATGAAATTTGAACATTGCTTAATGAAAATGCTTAGTTGAAGATTTGAGATTGGGAGAAGAAAAATAGTGTTTCAGGACAGCAGATGAAGGAAGATGACTTGGTGGTGATGACAGCAGTTGGAGAATAACTTCATCTAATTACATCAGTGAGGGTCTGGATCAGAGAAGTGGGGTAAGGATCAGCCATACCCTTGCCCTCACTGTTGGAAACTACAGGAGATTGGAACTGATACAGCAACCCGTGGTATAGACACTGTTCAGAAGTAGGGACGGTTATTTGGAGGTCATTTTTCTGAATACACCTATGAAGTCATTCTACAAAGACATATTTCTGTGAAGGTAAAGAACAATAGGGCCACGGTATACACAACGGGCTGTTGCCATTATGACCTATGGTTAATTACACGTATCACCTTCATGACCTGATTGTATTTACTATCACACAGCACATCAGCAGCCTGAATACCCGTTCATATGACAGTGACTCAAATGGATCGGAGTTGTTGTGACCTAGCGGCGACTTCTGCACAGCTACAAACGTCTTAGATTGCTCAAAATGAAAATAAATAGTCTTCATTGTTCTCGATGAATATTACTAGGTACAAATTATGCTCCGTTTAGCCAAGAAGGGGTCGAAGTTTGGACTCTTATTATCTACAAAGTAATTTGTGCCAAATGAATGGGGGTACGGGGATAATTTGGACAAGTTGACACTGAAGGGCATTGGCCAACTTTTTAGTTGAACCATTTTTGCATTTTAAAGTATTAGCTTATTTATGACAACAACCGGTAAACTTCAATATTATTTAGTTACAACTGGACGCCCAACCGTTTAGAGTAGCATACAAATGAGCCAATTAGCATCGCTGCTTAACCAAACGGACGAATCACAGTTTGAGGCAGGCGGGTAATTCCGGTTCAAGGCTGGTTGACTTGTGCAGGTAAGTGAACATGAATTCTTAACTCTGTCATGTAAAAACAGTGTTTATCTTAGGTATTTTTGCAGAACGGGAGATGTTAGGGGAACACATTAATAGAGATGTAATTAAAGTGTATTATCTTGTATGTTAAGAATTTATTTTATGATCCAATTAGAAATTGTAAGGCAAAACTGCTAATGTGGGTTGCAGTCAACAGGCCAAATACTAGTGTATCGTTCGTTGGGTATCGTACTCAAGACATACTTGCAAAATAATATGGACAACAAGGCTGTATAGCTAGTAAATAATTATTGCGATACCATTGGGAAATATATATTATGTAATGTCGAACCGTAAGGTACAGCGCGTGATATTTTGTATGCTTACGTTTATAAAGTATTAATAGATTCTCGCGCAGGTTTGCTAGCAGCCTATACTAACGCGTTAGCCGCTAGCTAGAAGACAAGGGCCGTGGAGTTCGTTAGCCAGCTAACCAACATTGATGAGTTAAACTCCGTACAATCAAATCAGTGAAGTAGTATTTAGTCTGAAACTAAAATTATTCTTAATTTGGAAGACTGTTCACTGTGGCTTTGTCTTCACGAAAATATTCCCAAATATCAACAAGGTAACTTCCATAGTTATCCAGCCGGGCCATTCTACATCGTTGATGATATGAGAATAATTGTCATTCAGACTCCTTAATGCGAAAAAAACAAGTAATAGGTTTTAGACATTCTGCGCAACATGACAGACAGTATAGATGTCAGTCATATTATTATTTTATATTTGTAACGCTCTTTGTATTTTCAGGTCCATTGGACAGAAGGGGAAGGATTACCTTGTTCTTGTTAAACTTTCCTATAAGACACCTGGATATGATGTTTTTCTTAGGGACGGATTTTGTAGGGAATGAGGAATGGGAGGTGAAAGTTGTTGTTCCGAGGTAAGTGCTTCGTGATTGTAAATATTGATAGTGTGTAATAATTATGAATAGAGATACAACGCACATTACTAGGTTTAATTACGTTGGACAGATTATCGAACTGCATTGTTCCATTAATCTATATAATGACATTATTTAACGCATTCACTATTATATCGTGTCCCTGTCTAGCATGGCAACCTGAATACTTAAATGGTGCGGGATTCATGGTGACACAGGTGAAGGGTTGGTGGTACGTAATACCACTAGATGGCGCAATTGCACATTAATAGAGCAAACATTTGCAGAATGCAAACAGTGCGATCTCAATAATTTGATAGGTCATCATAATGCAGAGATTCTGATTTGAAATGGCAAACATTGTTGTTCGCATAAAAAAACGAAATATTCCAATTAGATTTTAAGTGGTCACGGGACCATAATTTGCCTCTTTCTTAACAGCTACACACGTAGCCTATCTTAAGACTTGCACAGACTCACACAAAAACGGAAGGAAGTGTTTGTTCAACATTTATTAACGAAACGAAACGTTTTGCCATAGAAAAGCAAACAGAATTAGAGGGAGGGTCCGACCTAAATTTAAATAATATAACGTCTATATGATTATGATTTTGCTACTAAAACGATTCGTGAACAGTCGTGTATTCATTTAGAAAGGGACTTAACTGAATTGTGTCCGATAGAAAATGATGGAACGTTTCGCAACAAAACATTTTTCAACTGAATTACTACACCACAGGATTAAAGACATTGTTAATCGGTGCCCTCTGTTGCATTGCGAAATAGTGTTGTGTTCACTAGTTCCCCCTGGCGGTAAATAAGAATTATATACAACATCCATAATATTTCCGCTATGAGGGACTGGTTTAGTTCACATGCTCTAATTGCAGAGTAGAGTCCCCTTAAGCCCATAACAATTTGAATGTAAATCACTTCCTTCAAGCCTTCAGACCCAACCTTTTTTATTCAGTGTCAAATTTGGATCCATTCCGGCTCTTGTGTGTAATGTAATATTTGCAAGTCACCATTTAATTGAGCCATGATGGAAGATACAGCAACCCAGTTTCAGCCATGTTGAATTTTGAATGGTCTACGTTGGCTCCCTCTAGCGGACAGAAACATAAGTTCCACTCTAGTGGCGAGCATGAGGAATGTCTCCCGCCGCGGCTTTGCTCTCCGGTTGTTTCAGACTTGAAATCCGAGGGAGAGGAGCAAGCCGCCATTTTCCGTGTGACGCTCTCCCTAAAACGGCAACAGTAAAAACGGATTACCGGGGAAAATACATCAAAATTCATCGATTAAAGCCGTTGGGAAATATGACAAGACCAATTGGAATTGAGTACGAATACAACCGCTTTTGAAATATGCTAGATTGGACATCTAGCTACTGTATAATTACAAAGTGAGAGAGCAAGCAAGCTGATTCGGTTCCTCAACTACTCGTTGTTTCGCCCATTTCGTGATTCCGGGAGCTACACGGGGTTGCTGAATTTGGAGCGCACGAGACGGATTTTGTGAAGAGGCTTTCTCAAACTAGTTGATTTTTCCACATAATTTGTTTCCTTGATGAAATCACTATTAAACTGCGGGATTTGTTTCTAAAATTCCCCCGGACTCAGTCCTCATCACGTGGTAGGTTCCTCCTTTTTCTTTGTTACTTTTAAGTCAGTAGTAAAAAAATACTTGGAAATGTTAAACATAATTTGGCGTATAACTTGTCAGGCAATCCACCCATCCGTCATTTCGCGTTTTTAACAATGCAGAACATTTTTTTTAGATTTTTTTGTTGCCTAGCTGGGGGTCTAGTGTACTGTGCCCTCCTTTGAAAGCCAAGTTCTAGCTACAGACAGTGGAGATTTGTTACTGTTTTTACTGCATTAGCTGAATGTTCTGCAGCCAAGGTTGCGATATTTTACCTATCCACATATCTGCCCACACAGCTAGTCAGACAAGATGATGCTTGATATTCTGAAGTTATGACCGGTTGAGAGAGAATAAAGCAGTTGGGACTCTGGATAATTATTAAACATTGACATTTGTAGCGTAATTGTATAATAGCCTGTCGGCTACGATTGTCAATGTCAAGATTTCTTCACATACGCCTGGATTCAGTTTTCAAATTCACTGTGGTCAATCTTCTGGCATACTGATATGGATTTATTGTAGTCCGTCTGAAAACGTACCTAGTTTGCAAGCTTGCTGTGCTGCTCTTGATATGCATCTGTCCGCGCCGCCGCATTCTGAACTTGATCGTGCATATTGTACGCACCCAGGAAATTCTGTCGAATGATCTTAGTGGTTTGAGAGAGAGGATGAACCGTTTTCGCAATCATTCAACGTTAACCTAGAAATGTGCTTTGGCGCGTTGATTACATTGTGATAGATTGCCATATGAGTAATATTTTTTTTGCGAGTTTTACATAATGGTGCATCCACAGGCGCCAGGTTGTACACTAATTGTTTGATCAAAATACATTTCTGTCTATACCAGAAACCAACCTAGCGAGTTTGCTTATCAGTTTTAAATCTTAAGTGAGCTTAAATTAACACGTAGCAATGTGCACTAGGCCTATAGAAAATTCAGCTAGAAACACTATAATCATACTTTGTAAATAAAAACACGTCAAGGTTTTGTCTGGTCTAATCCGTCTCCTATGTGCTTGCATAGTCTCAGACACAGTATATGCCGATATTGTAATTTTGTCTGCTCTCTGTCAACCAGGAACTGTTTTTACACGAACCCCGGTATTATACAGTAACCTGCTCAAGCCCTGGTTTGTATCTAACACGGTCTGTGTAGTTTTCTGTTATAGAATGTTACGTTTCATGTCATTGCATCAGATGCATGATCTCAGCACGTCAATGCTGTCATTGTCCGATGTGATCACTCCCTCCAAGGTGAACTGGCGTTTCTTATGTTTGTCGGTTGCGATGACGGTTTCCTATCCTTATGGGCGGGTGCTCTGTAGTGCCCCAGCGAGGCCTCCACTGTGGTGCCCTGCAGTTGGCCAATCCTTTGACTGCATTTCAGTAGGGATCAGGGTCCGGGTGACGCCTGCATTGTGGGAAACGGTTTCGGGAGGCAGAACGCGCTTGAGCGCGCCTGGCCCTGACTGTGGGGTCGCGGCGCTGCAGATTGCACATTGGCCAGACAGGTCGACCATCCCCCACATGTCCCCGGAGCGGCCCACATGTTGGGCATAGTAGTCAAAGCGAAATGCAATGAAGATCCTCCCTTGCTGCCTGCCTGCCTGCTGCAGATTCTGCTACTGTGTTGGTTACAGGGTGCTTGACTCTGAGCCACGGACGTTATATCTCGTTTAATGCAGATCGGTCGGGCGTGCCCCCTCCCTGGCCGTTTCCTATGGCCAGTGCCTGGGAGGAGGTGCTGCCGGAAGCAGGAGTCCCCGTGCTCGATGGGATGATTAAACCCAGAATTATTGACGC